>CM042242.1:4382281-4621784 GCA_023566225.1 Romanogobio albipinnatus
ATTACATTTAAAGGGGACCTATTATGCCCCTTAGCTGTCCCCAGAATGTTTCAGAAGTTTCAGCTCAAAATACCTCACATATCATTTATTATATCATGATGTAAATGTCCATTTTTGACTTTTGAAGGAAAAACATGCTGTTTTTGTGCCTGTATCTTTAAATGCAAATGAGCTGCTGCTCCTCGCCCCACTATCCAGAAGAGCCTGTACAGCTTGTGTCTCGGAAAAACCTAACAAAACATCTGTTTGGTTTTGATTATCATCTATCGCTGCCACGCTCACATGACATTGCAGTTCTTCATCATCATGAACATTTATTATCTGTTTGTGTTTTAAAGCCATATCTGTCTAAACTTCTGATGTATGGTTTTCTGAGCACACACACACACCCGAAGCACGTGCACAGAAAGCTGTGTGTCAGACGGAGTGTCCTGTGAATATTACGTTCTCTTTCACGTCTTATTGTACTTAAAGCTACACTGTGTGATATTTTCCCCCATCTAGCGGTGAAAAGGTATATGACCATCCAGTAAATATTAGTTTCTGTTCCTTCCAATTCCGATTTCGTTTTAACTCCTACGGTGGCCGATTTAGTCCAAAATTAACATGGCTTCCAGTTCAATCCCCTCTTCACATTCGACACGGTGCCGCCGAGTGTTAAAACGCGAAAGGCGAAGCTTGAATTTACGGGTATGTCCCTCTTTGGCTAATATACTTTCAAGATGGAGGGGCAACATGGCGACCCCCATTCGAACCCCTTACCCGTATGTATTTTCAACGGCATATTATAAACTTACGAGAATACTTTATTACTTGAAAGAAGTAAATATACATTAATGAGCACATATATTTTTGAAAGAACTAAGTGTTTTTAGCTAAGAATAAACTAAAAAAGTTACACAGTGTAGCTTTAAACTCTCAAAAACACACAAAGTTCACATAAAGTTATGTCTGTGAATGTAAACAGCAGGGAAATAAATCACATGTGTATATTAGATCTGTGTATTAGAGTTTAGATTCCCTGCCCGAGCCCGAACTTGACCCGAACCTGAGATTTCCCGGCACTATCCTCGGGCCGGGCCCTTGATCGTTTGTGTGGTTTTTTTATCATTACTTTATTAGCCTAATTGGGTGGACAGAAAGCGATGCCATAATCAGAAATAATATATATTTTTAGCAAAGTGATACTACAACTAAGAAACAAATGTGTTCCACAAGTCAGGATTAGTGTTAAACTCACAGCACACGCAGTGATGAAGCGCAGCATTCAGAGACGCCAGTCATGAGCTGCTCGCGTTAACACTGCGCATTGCTTAACTAGTCTATTTCTTTTCTTAACTAGAAGTTAAAGAAAATAGAGATTTCAAGCTTTCTATACACATATTTCTCATGTCTGTGAGGCAGTAGCTGCTGAGTTTCCTTTATTTATGAGACGCACTCCAGCTCATGTGCAATGCATGTGATCGCTCCCGCGCGACTTCATCTCACCCTTATAATCTGCTATTATTTATTAAATCCAAGCAATTGGCTGACGAAACCTTGATTAAAATTAAGATGCAGTTTATACCAAACGAAATTCATTTTAAAGAAGGGCTTCATACGAAACAAAACTTAATATTAAACAAAATATAATAACCACCAAAATCATTTCTGACCCACTTTTCATAATCAGATGAAATTTAAAAATAACATTATAATATTTAAACATAAATATTAAACAAAATACATTGTTTAATGGCTACAACAAGTAGGCCTATAGTAGGGTACAGTACAGATGCATGTCATGTCTGAGCGGGATTTGTTTAACCAGTGAACGGTTCATGACGCCTGCATAGAGCGGATTATTGAGCTGAGCGTGGCTTGTTCAGGCTTGTTCTCAGAACGTCCACGTATTAAAGGTCCCGTTCTTCGTGATCCCACTGTTCAAACTTTAGTTAGTGTGTAATGTTGCTGTTAGAGCATAAATAATACCTGTAAAATTATAAAGCTCAAAGTTCAATGCCAAGCGAGATATTTTATTTAACAGAAGTTCCCTTTCAAAGCCTACAGCGAACGGCCGGTTTGGACTACATCCTGGTACTTCCTTCATTAATTACGTCAGTAGAACAGTAGAACAGACTAACCTCCGCCCACAAGAATACGCGAAAAAGGGGGCGTGGTCTTGTTGCTGTCCCACGTGGAGAAGAGGAAGTGTCACGTGGAGAAAAGGAATTGTTGCGTTTGAGTGTGTTTGTCGCCATGTCGTCGAGACGCTGTTATTTTCATCCCGGAGTCAAATCACCTTTGTTTGGCTTTCCCAGGGACGCTGTAGAGATCATTGAGCGCATACATCTCCCGTTAAGAGGCGTGACCTTTCCGTGCAAGTTACGTGCGCTAAGCTGCTGTCGAATCACAACACAGGAACCGCTGGCACAATCAGAACTCGTTACGTATTTCTGAAGGAGGGGCTTCATAGAACAAGGAACTCATCAGCTGTTTTTAGGACAGTGAAAACAGCGGTGTACAGATAAGTAAATTGTGTGAAAAATACTGTGTTTTTTTACACGCGAAACATGAACACATGTTATATTGCACACTGTAAACACAATCAAAGCTTCAAAAAAACACGAAGAACGGGACCTTTAAAAAATGGTCGGGTTTAAATCGGGCTCGGGCTCATAATTACAGTTAATGTGTCGGGTCGGGCCGGGCTCGGACACAACGTGCACAGGCTCGGGCTTGATTTTTTGAGCCCGATCTAAGCTATACTGTGTGTTAAAGTGAAAGCAGCGTAATATACAGTAACTATTGCTGTTAATGTGAATCACACAACAAAAGAACTGAAAATCACTCTGATCTTGACTGAATAACTTTAGTAATAAGAATACATTTCTGACTTGAAAGCTGCTGTTAAATAGCCTAGAAATCTAGACGCACCCAATCTAATTTGCAGTCAGGGTCGTCTAGCAACTCTCCGCTGGCGTGCGAGCTGGAAAAACCAAACTCTGGTCAGGCCAATCACATCGTGTATAGAGTCGGTGGGCGGGCTTAACATAATGACGGCAGAGTTGCGGTGGTTCCGCGTGCTACTTACAAACAAAGAAGCTGGCGAACAGCGGTCTTTCGAATCGGCTTTGGCCGCGACTCTGTAAGACTTGGAGTTCAGCTTTTCTTTGAGGAAAGAACAAAACACGGCACTTAAGTCTTACTTAAGAAAGGAAAATGTGTTTGGAATTTTCCTTTCTTAAGACCGGATACGGCAAAAGTTTAATCATCAACTAGCTCCGCTTCACCTTCTTCGTTGCTCTGGTTGGTTGTAGCGCTATCCTATTGTGTGCAGAGGGAATTTGAAAGACAGCCATTTATCCCGCCCCTCGGATTGAGTCCTGCCAATGGTGAGTTCCCAGACCCAACATCTTGATGTGGGTCTGGCTTGTCAGGCTAGTTGTTAAATGCTCTGGCGAGGAGATAAACATGGCGGACTGTGTATAGGTGTATAGCTCACTCGGGCGGTTAATATTAATATGTACTCTTTAGGGGTAAATAACATGCATAGATTTACTTTTGAGGGCACTGCCCCAAAAAGGTACTTTCATTTTGAACCCTGTTTTGGTTGTGACACTACTTTCCAAAACACACACACACACACACACACAGCTTTAGGGGCAAGTACATATGAAGAAGTCCTGTATTCAACAATACAAATCCTTCAGAAATCCACATAACCGTGTCTGTGGCGTTTGGGAAAGACCTGTGCTGAATCACACAAACGCTCTGCTGCAAGCTAAGCAAAACCGGACAGAAGGAATATCATGTTATTCTCTGGACAATTATCTAAGTGAGCCAATTTTATGGCCAATTTTGAAGTATGAGCTCCACATTATCATCTTCATGTGCAATGATCAGCTCTGTCTCACGTCACATGCCAAGACAGCGTCCCTGTGAACATCATCCCAACGAGGACAGAGCAAGTAATCAGGAGACACGTTTGGACTGCAGAGGATATGATGTAGTGATTTGTTTTGAGGCTCTACCATCTCCATGTAAACACTCAACACAGATTTCTTGGAGCAAATGGATGGAGAGGAAGCATCCTGCTCTAGTTAGAGTGACCTTTCGCCACAAACTTAACAAATAAACATTGTACAGGTTCTCAGAGAGTCTATATAAATCACATAAGTGTTTGCCGTAAAATTAAAGCCATAACATTCCTTACGAGAATGAACCATTACCATAGTTTGACTGACTAGAGATTTACAGCAAATGGGAGAATGAAGGGACATGTTTTTAAATTGACCAAATTAAGTGTGTGGCTGTATCGTTCACGCTCTATGGCAGGCAGGGTGGACATATAATTACTTGACATGTTTAATCTTAGTGATTTCTTAAGTTATTCACGCCTCCCGGCTGTGTACGGACGTTGTTTTGTGCTGCTATTTTGCATTGAAGTCTATGGGAGTTTATTTTCCCCTAAAAAGGGGCGGTGACGAAATTGACAGTTAAAGGTCCCGTTCTTCGTGATCCCAATATTCAAACTTTAGTTAGTGTGTAAAGTTGCTGTTAGAGCATAAATAATACCTGTAAAATTATAAAGCTCAAAGTTCAATGCCAAGCGAGATATTTTATTTAACAGAAGTTCCCTTTCAAAGCCTACAGCGAACGGCCGGCTTGGACTACATCCTGGTACTTCCTTCATTAATGACGTCAGTAGAACAGACTAACCTCCGCCCACAAGAATACGCGAAAAAGGGGGCGTGGTCTTGTTGCTGTCCCACGTGGAGAAGAGGAAGTGTCGCGTGAAGAAAAGGAATTGTTGCGTTTGAGTGTGTTTGTCGCCATGTCGTCGAGACGCTGTTATTTTCATCCCGGAGTCAAATCACCTTTGTTTGGCTTTCCCAGGGACGCTGTAGAGATCATTGAGCGCATACATCTCCCGTTAAGAGGCGTGACCTTTCCGTGCAAGTTACGTGCGCTAAGCTGCTGTCGAATCACAACACAGGAACGTGCCACGTTCGCTAAGCTGCTGTCGAATCACAACACGGGAACCGCTGGCACAATCAGAACTCGTTACGTATTTCTGAAGGAGGGACTTCATAGAACAAGGAACTCATCAGCCGTTTTTAGGACAGTGAAAACAGCGGTGTACAGATGAGTAAATTGTGTGAAAAATACTGTGTTTTTTTACACGCGAAACATGAACACATGTTATATTGCACACTGTAAACACAATCAAAGCTTCAAAAAAACACGAAGAACGGGACCTTTAAGTTCCCGGATGTGCCGGTAGTACGTAAAAAATGGTTAGAAAAAAAATGGTTCTTTAAAGAACCTTTTACAAAACGGTCCTTCAAGGAACCAAAAATGGTTCTTCAATGGCATCACTTTTTGGTTCTTCCTGGCACCTTTATTTTTCTAAAACAGCATCTGTCTGGCAGCCTTGAGCATAAACTACACATGATAAATCATAATTAGTGTCTGATCAGCATCTGTTTTTAAGAATCACGGCAGACCCTTGTGTCACCTAAATCACACCTAAATCCCTTTTAATGTCTGTCATCAACCCTGTGCATACAAGAAAAACATAAAAATACCTACAAATAAAAATCCTCATGATTTACCTCGAGGCATTTTTATCTGTACTAAAACAAAAACAACAGATATCAATATATAATATTCAGTTGTATAATCATAAATCTTTCAGCATCAAATCATCATATTAGAATGATTTCTGAAGGGTCATGTGACACTGAAGACTGGAGTAAAAATTCAGCTTTGTACACAGGAATAAATTACATTTTACAGTATATTCAAACAGAAAACTGATATTTTGATTTGTAATATTTCACAATATAACTTTTTTACTGTATTTGTAATAAAAAAATAGCAGTAGAGATTTCTTCATAAACATTCTTATAGTATGACTATTGTTTGTCCCTTTTATGGTGACACAATAGCATGCAAACTACCCTTAAATTAAGACAATTTTTAGGGGTGAATTATTCTACACTGTGCGCTTAAAAACGACTTGCAATGCCAGAGTTTTGACTGATGGTCCATTATCTGTGTTTAAACGCAGGATCTGTTTACCTCAATTCTGTGAATGACTCAATTACTTAACTTTGACCTCAGACCCTTTAAGACGCCGCGACCCCACCAGTTATTTTACCCACAGATAATGACCTCCTCATGTGGCCACAGAGACTCCCGCTCGAAACGGCCACCGGCCACCGTTTTTCACAGCAGCTGAATAACCTCTGAAGCAGCTCATTACGCTGCCGCTGGTTTTCACATCACCACTAAAACATAATAAATAAACAAACCTTCCAAGCAGGGGCAGCGTGGCTTGGCAACCCCCTGTCCTATAACCATAAATCAATCCAATAAATGTACCGGCCTATACTGGACACAGCTCCCCTGCTGCAGATAAATGGACACAGGTTTGTGTCCAGGACTGAAGGAATGAGCCAAGTGAACTGAGCTCTGCCAAACTGTGCAGGAGCTGACGTCCATTCCAGACCCCAACATTTACCTGACACAATGGTCAACAGTCAGAGGGAAACTGATTGACTAGAATGGGAAAATGAAAAACAGCGAGAGAGAGAGAGAGAGAGAGAGAGAGAGAGAGAGAGAGAGAGAGAGAGAGAGAGAGAGAGAGAACAGAAGGTGATGAGGAAAACAGACCATAGACAGAGTCACGTGTGTGTGTTGTCCAGCACGCTGTCCATTTAACATCTTTAAAGGGGCACTCACCCAAAAACATTATTTACTCACCCTCATGTCTGCATCAGTTTTCGCATGTGTCATACATGAGGTGAATATGCAGAAAAGAGAATGAAATTTGAGAGCTGCTGCAGAGAGAAAGATTTGCAGGGAATAGCAACTTCAGATTTCAGTTGTTCTGAAAGGTTTTTGGAAAAGTGATATCTTATGACCTTATGAATATAAATGGTTCCTATTTATTTTCTTCATTGCAAAAACAAAAACAAAAAACATACTTGAGTAGCTTTGGCATGTTTTTTTGTTAAAATATAAACAAAATCCTTCAAATAAAATAAATAATACTAGAAAAGCAAATCATAAGAGATTAAGACTTGTTTTCATAACCTAATAATGTGTTGGTCTCCCTTTTGCTGCCAAATCAGCCCTGACCCGTCGAGGCATGGACTCCACTAGACCCCTGAAGGTGTGCTGTGGTATCTGGCACCAAGATGTTAGCAGCAGATCCTTTACGTCCTGTAAGTTGTGAGGCGGGGCCTCCATGGATCAGACTTGTTTGTTCAGCACATCCCACAGATGCTCGATTGGATTGAGATCTGGGGAATTTGGAGGCCAAGTCAACACCTCAAACTCATTGTTGTGCTCCTCAAACCATTCCTGAAGCATTTGTGCTTTGTGTCAGGGCGCATTATCTGCTGAAAGAGCCACAGCAACCAGGGAATACCGTTTCCATGAAAGGGTGTACATGGTCTGCAACAATGCTTAGGTAGGTGGGACGTGTCAAAGTAACATCCACATGGATGGCAGGACCCAAGGTTTCCCAGCAGAACATTGCCCAAAGCATCACTGCCTCCGCCGGCTTGCCTTCTTCCCATAGTGCACCTGGTGCCATGTGTTCCCCAGGTAAGAGACGCACATGCACCCGGCCATCCACTGAGCCTCGGCCGCCCATGACCCTGTGGCCGGTTCTCCACTGTTCCTTCCTCGGAGCACTTTTGATAGAGACTGACCACTGCAGACCGGGAACACCCCACAAGAGCTGCAGTTTTGGAGATGCTCTGACCCAGTCGTCTAGCCATCACAATTTGGCCCTTGCCAAACTAGGGTACATAAACTTTTGAACAGGGTCATTTTAATAAATTCAGCTATTTTTTTGGTCTTAAGGACTATATGTAAACATATTATATGTAAAATATCTTATTCAGGACAGCACTAAATAAAAAAATAACATGCATTTTGTATGATCTCTTATTTTGTTAAAATTATTCACATTTTCTGCAAGGGGTTCACATACTTTTTCTTTTTCTATTATATATATATATATATATATATATATATACAGTGAGGAAAATAAGTATTTGAACACCCTGCTATTTTGCAAGTTCTCCCACTTGGAAATCATGGAGGGGTCTGAAATTGTCATCGCAGGTGCATGTCCACTGTGAGAGACATAATCTAAAAAAAAAAATCCAGAAATCACAATATTTGATTTTTTAACTATTTATTTGTATGATACAGTTGCAAATAAGTATTTGAACACCTGTCTATTGGCTAGAATTCTGACACTCAAAGACCTGTTAGTCTGCCTTTAAAATGTCCACCTTCACTCCATTTATTATCCTAAATTAGATGCACCTGTTTGAGGTCGTTAGCTGCATAAAGACACCTGTCCACCCCATACAATCAGTAAGAATCCAACTACTAACATGGCCAAGACCAAAGAGCTGTCCAAAGACACTAGAGACAAAATTGTACACCTCCACAAGGCTGGAAAGGGCTACGGGGAAATTGCCAAGCAGCTTGGTGAAAAAAGGTCCACTGTTGGAGCAATCATTAGAAAATGGAAGAAGCTAAACATGACTGTCAATCTCCCTCGGACTGGGGCTCCATGCAAGATCTCACCTTGTGGGGTCTCAATGATCCTAAGAAAGGTGAGAAATCAGCCCAGAACTACACGGGAGGAGCTGGTCAATGACCTGAAAAGAGCTGGGACCACCGTTTCCAAGGTTACTGTTGGTAATACACTAAGACGTCATGGTTTGAAATCATGCATGGCACGAAAGGTTCCCCTGCTTAAACCAGCACATGTCAAGGCCCGTCTTAAGTTTGCCAATGACCATTTGGATGATCCAGAGGAGTCTTGGGAGAAAGTCATGTGGTCAGATGAGACCAAAATATAATTCCACTAAACGTGTTTGGAGGAAGAAGAATGGTGAGTACCATCCCTACTGTGAAGCATGGGGGTGGTAGCATCATGCTTTGGGGGTGTTTTTCTGCACATGGGACAGGGCGACTGCACTGTATTAAGGAGAGGATGACCGGGGCCATGTATTGCGAGATTTTGGGGAACAACCTCCTTCCCTCAGTTAGAGCATTTAAGATGGGTCGAGGCTGGGTCTTCCAACATGACAATTACCCGAAGCACACAGCCAGGATAACCAAGGAGTGGCTCTGTAATACCCCTTTTCCACCAAGGCAGTGCTAGAGCTAGATCGGAGCCAGAGCTAGTCCCAGTTCATAGTTGGTTCAACTGAGGAGCCTGCTAAGAACCGTTTGCGTTTCCACAGGCTAGAGAGCCACAACAGAGCCAGGTCTTACGTCACTGTATACGTCTCATCTTTCTCAGCAACGCTAGCGGGAAACACACACACACCAGACTTGTTTGAGATGCATCGGCGCTGCGCAGACCGATCCACGTATAATATTTAAAAAAACGCATGAGTGAATCAAAAGCATAAGGAGTCGTGTGCTCTCGCTGGACTCGTTATCATACGGAGATCGGTCTCAGCACAGCACCGCTGCCAACAAGCCTTCCATCAACAACTATTGATTAACGTGGCTTTACGATCCTACATCGGCATTAAAACACAACGAAAACACAGCAAATCCAACGCATTCGTGCAGTTCGCCGTAATTAGCATAGACGGAGATTACAAACGAGCAGCAGCTGTTAAGCTCCATTAGCTGCTATTTCAACAATGGCGGATCTCAAGTCTGTGTTCGTCTTGTTGACCCCGCCCCCAGCGCCTGACGTAATCGGTTCTTACTTCTAGCCCTGTTCTAGCCCAGCTATGTTTTGGTGCTACTTAAGAACCACTTTTCCTGGCTCGGAGCTGGAGCTTTGGGTGTGGAAACACAAAGAACCGATTTGGAACTAGGCTCTGGCTCCAATCTAGCTCTGGCTCTGCTTTGGTGGAAAAGGGGTATAAGAAGCATATCAAGGTTCTGGCGTGGCCTAGCCAGTCTCCAGACCTAAACCCAATAGAGAATCTTTGGAGGAGCTCAAACTCCGTGTTTCTCAGCGACAGGCCAGAAACCTGACTGATCTAGAGAAGATCTGTGTGGAGGAGTGGGCCAAAATCCCTCCTGCAGTGCAAACCTGCTGAAAAACTACAGGAAACGTTTGACCTCTGTAATTGCAAACAAAGGCTACTGTACCAAATATTAACATTGATTTTCTCAGGTGTTCAAATACTTATTTGCAGCTGTATCATACAAATAAATAGTTAAAAAAAATCATACATTGTGATTTCTGGATTTTTTTTTTTGATTATGTCTCTCACAGTGGACATGCACCTCCGATGACAATTTCAGACCCCTCCATGATTTCCAAGTGGGAGAACTTGCAAAATAGCAGGGTGTTCAAATACTTATTTTCCTCACTGTATATATATACGGTATATATATATATATACTAAAAACACCACAAAAGCTGGGATTAATCTCAGTAATTTTACAGTTTAGCCACACAGCTGCGAGCACTATCATCCCAAAACTATTTAGTCTTAAATACGACTGCTACACCACAATGAAACATCATCATGTTCACAACATACAAAATTCATTAACGCTAATCCATATAACGTTTCATGCAGTCATTCCTCCGCAGGGAAAAAGAGTTAATGAATGGGCCGTTCCAAAAGATCAGCTTCTGATTGTTGTACATTTGTGCTTGATTTTTGAAACCGTACACAGATTAGAGTCCACAGTGCTTCCAGCTGGATGTCCCACAAGTGGCTAAGGTAGAAGTGACCCTGCGTTTACAGCAGTTAGTCTGGAGGTTAGTCCCGTGCACCACTCAAGGGACTGTAGTGGGAATTGCGTAACATCAGCTGACAGCTGTTGGGATTTGTGGCCGGGAGTTTTGGGCCGGCAAGAATGCAGCTCATCACAGTCAATTCATCACGACAATCACAGTATACAACATTCATGCAGAGCAACAGCAAGCACAAACTAACCTACATGGACACATAAACACATTTATACAATCGGTTAGCTGGTGTGCCGCACAACATGCTTTAAATAAAAGTAGTTTATTGCAGTCTAAACAACTAAAAAAAATAAATAAATAAAAAATCACGAAATCTTTACAAACTTTATGTATGTAGCTTGAAATCTGTGCTGTTTTTTTTGCCATTTGGGATGTGACAACAAAATCATAAATAAAAACAATATTCATGAATATACATTCACTTTTTCTCTAGTCTGTGCAAATCATTTGCTATAAAAAGAACAGGGAATTAGTGATTCCAAATGCACATGCATGAATGTGTAAAATACAGTAAAGTCTGTGACACTTGTGTCATCTCGTGCCTTAGATTAGAAACGATAATAGCTATGTTTCCATTCACCTACTTTTATGCGCATTTTGGAATATCACATAAAAAAGCTGGATAGAAATGGCAAGATGCGCATAAATTCTAAAACTGCGCATTAAAAATTGAGTCGTATAATTTTTTTTTATCCGATAAGATCACATGCGCATTAAACTACGATGGAAACACATTTACAGAATAAAATCCTCGATGCGCATCAAACTTTGTGATGGGATGGCATAATTGATCTCGTTGTGCAGCATCTGAAATGCTGGTCGTTTTGGTTTTGAAATGCCTGAGCAAAGTCAGTCGTCAAAGTGGTTTGGTATAATTACCTCCCAGAACGGTCTTAAGGCCAGAGTATACTTCACTTTTTATGTGTATGCGAGGGTCAGCGTACAGTGCGCTTGATTTTCTTCATCAGAAGAGTGTGCGCGCACTGAAAGTGAACGCACACCGCCAGATTATGCCGGACTTCTTTGTACGTGCAGGTTGCACATGCACATTTTTTTGTTGTTGCAGTATTTACATGGGTTGTAACTCATGACAAGAGATCTGTGCATGTGTCGAAGACCTGTGTACGCTTAGGAGTCAAAAGACGTATAGGGGAGAGCGGGGCACAACCTAACGCTTTTTGACTTTCTCAGTTTGTGTAAATCCACTTGGGGTTCAGAGTATTTATTTTTTCTCACATTAATTGCACACATGTCTAGTACAATTATGTGGTTTTGTTTCATTAATACAGTGTATACTTTTTTTCTTGATTTACCCCGAAAGAATGGAAGTGAAATGTGACAACATGCCCCATAGTACATTGTAACATGACCAAATGATCTTAAAATGTCACCTGATATAATAAAAAAAAATATACAAGACAAACTAAAATATTTTGTCAACAAAATACAATTATTAACTTATTAAAATAAAATAATGGCATTTTTTAATCATTAAAAATATAAGCATTTTTGAGTTTGACTACAAACACATCGCTAAATACAGCTATACAGCAGAGGTCAAAACAATAATAATTAATCATTTCTGAACATTAACTCTCAGTCATTATTCACCCTTTTCTCATGGTTTCTCAAAATAATTCATAAAAGTATAGAATATAATGGCTTATTTCTAATAGGGGCTCATTGTAACGCAGTGTTACAACACACCCCATCTGCACAACTGGGATTTAAATCACGGCTCGTGTCTTCTGCTGTTAGATCAGAATTAAAGAACTATATCAACTGTTAAATAAATCAGATATTATTTTAATCTTATATCTGTTGTCTTATTTTAAATAAACACAAAAAACAGAGATGAAAACTAAATGTGGCGAGCAGCGAGGTCGAGGGACCGTGAGGGCGGGACGAGGCGGCGCTCATCAGGGAGGATGAGCGCCAGCTGCGCGCTGCAGGGATCTCGGTTTTCACGGAGGAGTGAGGGAGTATAAAGGAGGAGCGACGACAGTGAGAGACGAGAGAGGACCAGGCCTGGATTTTGTGTTGTTTTAGTTATGTTATGTGTACGTTGCAGTCGTCCGTGAGGGGCTGCAGCTTTTATTTTCATTTTATGTTCATTTGTGTTTGTATGTAGGCGGCAGTCGGCCGCGAGGGGCTGCCGCCGCCATTTTATTTTTGTGTTTATTTTTGATTGAACATTTTGAATGTAAACAAAAAAAAAACAATTCTGGTCCGTTTCCCAGACACACTGCCGCTCGGTCCTCAGCCAGCCGAGAGGCTCTTCCTCGCGGTGCCATGCGGTGGTACTGGACGCCCGGTGGACGGCTCGATCCTCCTCCGCCCCCTGGCGGCCGGCGGTGGCTCCTCCTTCTGAGGGCAGCCGGAAGCGAGTCCCCGTCCCACGCTCCCTGCTCCTCCCCATCATGGCGGACGGCAGCAGGCTCCGGCTCCGGGCAAGCGCTGGGGACTCCTCCGCCCCCTCGTGGACGGCAGCCACCCCACCTCGACCCAGGGGCACGGCAGCGAGCTCTCCGTCCCACCGACCTTCATCCGCTCCAGCACCACCGCTTCGGGCAGCCGCTCACGGACTTCTCTCCTCTGCGCTGCCCGAACTCCTCAGCCCCGCGATCCCCCTCAGCTGCGAGGGCTCTTCGAGAGCATGTCCCTCCTTCCTCCCGGGTTTCGGCAACACTGTAGTAAAGTTAGCTTGTGTGGGAAGAAGGAGGCGGGAACCGGCGAACATTCAAAAACTTTTAATAAACAAACACAAAATAAAATGGCGGAGGCAGCAGCCCCTTGCGGCCGACTGCCGCCTACATACAAACACAAATGAACATAAAAATGAAAATAACAGCTGCAGCCCCTCACGGACCACTGCAGCGTACACATAACATAACTAAAACAACACAAAATCCAGGCCTGGTCCTCTCTCGTCCCTCACTGTCGTCGCTCCTCCTTTATACTCCCTCACTCCTCCGCGAGGGCCGAGATCGCTGCAGCGCGCAGCTGGCGCTCATCCTCACTGATGAGTGCCACCTTGTCCCGCCCTCACGGTCCCTCGACCTCGCTGCTCGCCACACTAAACTTAAGTAAGAAATTTACTTTTGCTATGGTTAAATACATGTTCAGTGATATCTTCCAGAGATGTTTTAATTTTGGCGCTATTTTTTCTCTAAATAATGTTGATATGGCATCTAAATACACTAAGTTTCGTCATTCTGGCATGTGTGGAAAGGGTTAAAACATGCGCGTTACAACTAACCCCACGTTAGGTTGTGCCCCGCGCTCCCCTACTTTTGGCTTTACACGACTGCGTTCCCAAACAGCTGACATCCGCCTCAGAAAGTATGTCTGAGTTTATTGCGCTTCGTCTGCACACTCTGAGGAGTAATGTACAATATACCAGGGGTGCAAACTCCGGTCCTGGAGAGCCACTGTCCTGCAGAGTTTTGCTTCAACCCTAATCAAACACACCTGAAGTCAATCGAGGTCTGAAGGGTTACTAGGAAGCTACAGGCAGGTGAGTTTTATCAGGGTTGGAGCTATACAGTGGCTTCTCCTACTGCATCAACTTCCATTTTTCTTAGTGATATTTATCGCCAGTTTATCAGGAAGTGACCATTTTGTTCTCTTCGACTCACTGGATGGAAACAATGCAAATGTTTTATGTGATATTCCAATTTTGCACATAAATTAAATTCGCAAGTTTGGATGGAAACATAGCTAATGACTGACAACTCTTAAGTCCAATTTATACTTCGAGTCGAGTGTACGCCATAGCTACGTCATAGGCTGTGTGTTGCATGCGTAGCCTATGACGTACCCTGACGCGCACCTCTCCAAAAATGTAACAACGCGTCAATTCCTCCTGGAACGCAAGTGCTGTGATTGGTCTGCCAGAACCCCTCCCTCAGGTCAATAAAAAAATAAAAAAATCTGCAATAGGAGTGTGTGTCCAGAAATGGGATGATAGTTTCATCCTTACATCTGCTATATAACACAATATTCAGTAGTCCAGAGATTCTTTATGTTAGTGAATAAATACACAGATCCGCTATGAGTGTGTGAGCTCTTGATGGTCTAGTGCAGGGGTGTCCAAAGTCGGTCCTAGAGGGCCACTGTCCTGCAGAGTTTAACTCCAACTTGCCTAAACACCTGTCTGAAAGTTTCTAGTGTGCCTAATAAGACCTTGATTAGCTGGTACAGGTGTGTTTAATTGGGTTTGGAGCTAAACTCTGCAGGACAGTGGCCCTCCAGGAGTAGGATTGGACACCCTGGTCTAGTGGAAGAATTTTTGTTAAGCGTGCCAGAGGTTCTGGGTTCTAATCCACCATTGCATATTTAATTTGTTTTCTCATTAAAACCAAAGATGTTAATCAGTGATTGTATATCAAGAACAGGGACACATTTGGGTGCATTTCGTGAATAAAGTTTCTGCAACAGCAATCGATTGAAGAGCTTGTCTGTGTACGAGCCACCGATACTGAAAACAGCGCCACGACTCATGAGCACCCTGCATGATTTCAAAAAGCATTCCAGCGCCAGATCGCCTCTTATTTACCTCTACTAATCAACTAGATATGCCTAATTTGTATAAGATACAACAACTCTGCAAGTCGCTGCTGCTGCTACTCCGACAATGTACACAACAAGCTGCTTCTTCTTTGGCTTTTGCCTTGATACTGTGGGTTACACCATCAATATGCCGGTGGACACTACCTACTAGAGGTCTGCATGTGTAATTGCACAGCAATTGTACATTGACGCAGACAACAACGCAGAAGTACAAATGAAAACCGGCGCGTAACTTGCGGCGTAGGGGATACGGCGTAGGTCCGACGCAGAAGTATAAATCAGCCTTTAGTTGTTTTGCAATGTGTTTACTGACATCCATTCAGCTTAGATGCTGCAAAAGCACTTTAAATCTTTTCCGGCCATTGGCAGAATTTTCAGGCAATATGTGTTTTCACTGTTATACGGTAGGGGGCGCTATTACACATCTTCTGAAAGAGTACAGAATCTCCAGATCAAAACACAGGTGAAGACAACGCAGAAACAAGTGATAAACGCATTGCTTATGCAAATGTGAAAATAACGCGATCATCAAACATTAAATATATATTAAAACTGCCTAACGCTACCAAATGAAATGTTGACTCATGAAGAGGCACAGACTCGATCTACTCCATCTGTGTTTTGACCGTTGTTCTGAATCCGAGCTGGACGAAGTCTTTGACAAAAACACGATTTTCAGATGTTTATTTATTAAAGGGGTGATGAACTGAGAAATCAACTTTCCCTTGAGCTATAAAGTGATATACAAAAGGTCATGGTAATATTATAATATCCTGTAAGTTTCAGAGCTGAAAACGTCCTTGTTAGTCAAAGAAAAGCTTGTATTGACAAAGGTTAGGTTATGTAATCCTTAACTAACCCTAACTCCAGTAAACGAGAGCTCTCAGAATATGCGGATCTCTTACGTAATAGGACCTAGACGTCTCCTCTACAGATAAATATGCTTCTGTAGCCCCGCCCACCGACTCGTGAGCTAAGGATCGTCCCTGCATAAGCTTCCTTCTGAACACACACTTATGCGAGTAGGCTAAAACATGTTTTTTATATGTGTTAGTTTTGCATAACATTACAGATCGCTTGAAATCTATTGATTACATACCTTAGCACGCTGTCACAGGGTGGAGAAGGTGTTATTGGTTCACTCGTGATCGGACTTTATAACGTTATGGGCCACGCGCGAGTGTGTGTGTCTCCGCGTCCGCACACAGTGTGTGTGTGTGTGAGTGAGTGAGTGTGTGTGTGTGTGTGTCTGCGCGAGTGAGTGAGTGTGTGTCCGTCTGCGCGAGTGAGTGAGTGTGTGTGTGTGTGTGTGTCCGCCCGCGCAAGTGAGTGAGTGTGTATGTGTGTCCGTGCGAGTGAGTGAGTGAGTGAGTGTGTGTCCGCGCGAGTGAGTGAGTGTGCGTCCGAGCGAGTGAGTGAGTATGTGTGTGTCCGAGTGAGTGGGTGTGTGTGTGTGTCCGCGTGAGTGAGTGTGTGTGTCTGCAAGAGTGTGTGTGTGTCTCCGCGTCCGCATGAGTGTGTGTGTGTGTGAGTGTGCGTGTCCGCCTGCGCAAGTGAGTGAGTGTGTATGTGTGTCCGTGCGAGTGAGTGAGTGAGTGTGTGTCCGCGCGAGTGAGTGAGTGTGTGTCCGCGCAAGTGAGTCAGTGCGTGTGTGTCCGAGCGAGTGAGTGAGTATGTGTGTGTCCGTGTGAGTGGGTGTGGGTGTGTGTCCGCGTGAGTGAGTGTGTGTGTCTGCAAGAGTGTGTGTTCCGCGTGAGTGAGTGTGTGTGTCTGCAAGAGTGTGTGTGTGTTCCGCGTGAGTGAGTGTGTGTGTGTGTCCGCGCGAGTGAGTGTGTGTGTGTGTGTCCACAAGAGTGTGTGTGTGTGTGATTTAATCATTGTGTTTGTTGATATTTTGCGAGTCCTCCGAGCATTTCCCCCAGACGATTCCTGGGACTGACGGTAGCTGAAGCTCATTAAATATGCAAATCTTATCCAATCCAAGCCAAGTGTTCAGTGCGGCAAGCCCATCAAAACCGATCGTTTCTTCAGAGAGCCTCAAAACCATGCCAGAAAATAGCCTATTACTTATTCATTATGATGTTTCTGAATGTAAAAACCACACAAACGTCATAAGTTGACCTCAGACAACAGTATAAAATAAAAAAATAAAAAGCCAGTTCATGACACCTTTAATGGTCCTCAGTGTTGATAAAAAAAGAAAGTGTGGAGGTAGAATAAAACCAGAGGGTCTGTTCTTTCTTCTTGCATGTTCAGATATTCATACAACAAAATATTCAGGGGCATGAAAGTTTTTGAAAATGATCAAAATGCTGGCGACTTGCTTGCGGGGAAAGAGTTAAATCTCTTTAACTGTAAATATGCAGCATTTCAGTTGAAATTACAAACATTAAAAGCCTGTATCATTATTATACATTAGTGAACTACATTAGTTAACATGGACTAAGAATGCATTTATTAATCTTTGGGTGTTTTCACACCTGGCTTGTTTGGAGCGTTTGTTTTGGAACCTGGTGCGTTTTCTCCCATAGTTGGGTTGGTTTAGGCATATATGAACACGGCAATCGCTCTCGGATCTGCACCAAAACAAATCGCTCCAAGATCGCCTGAATGAGGTGGTCTCGGCCTGACTGAAAACAAACTCTGGTGCGGTTCGCATGAGGTGAGAAAGCAATCCGACCCAACGGACCAACAAACCAAGTGCTATCATAATTTATAGTGGGAAATGTGTTATATAAAAATCAGCAGTGTCTGATTCTGAGAGTGAGCACATTAGTTATCGCATTTGAAGACCAATAGTGCCTCTTTATCTTAAAGGGGTGGTTGATTGCCCATTTTTACAAGATGTAAAATAAGTCTCTGATGTCCAGAGTGTGTATGTGAAGTTTTAGCTAAAAAAACCCACAGATAACTTTTTATAGCTTGTTAAAATTGTCACTTTTTGGGAGGAAGCTTGTGTAGCTCCTTAAAAGCAATTTCTTTAAAAGTAAATCTCTCCCTTTGCTTTGAACTTTGAGCGTCGTAACTTTGCAGATGTTGTTTATGCTCAAACAGCAACATTACACACTAGCTAAAGTTTAAAAAGTGAAATCATAAGCAACCACCCCTTTAAAATGTTGTGTAACTGCAGGAATGCTGTCCCACCGAATCCTTGATTCCTGCTCTAACTGCATTATAAATATATACATATATAATTAAATAATATTTACAGTATGTATCATTTATCAGTTAGAGCGGGAACGACAGTGTCTGCGTGTCTCGACATCTACATGTACAGATAAAGCCACAATAAGCTCACAGAGCGAATCCATCTTGATGGATGACTCAAAGGAAACTCTGACCAGTAAGAGGACAGTTTTACTCACATGTGACTTGCATAAACACATTTTGGTGCACTTTGAAAGGTTGCCCTGTGAACCGAGAAAATGCAACATTGTAACAAATTAAGCCAGTTTCGGAACAAAGCAAACGATCTACAGGTCTACAGCTTTCATGCAAAAATTGCAACCTATGCAATGACACTGAAAACCAAGGAAAGAAAAAAAGATGCATTTAAAAACTTAAAACCTAAATCCATAAGTGTCCACACCCTTATATAATTGGATATGTTCAGTATTAAAGAGGTCATGAATTGAAAAATCAACTTTCCCTTGAGCTTTTATAGACACCAGGCCCAGCAAACGCTCGATTTCAGAATGTGCCACACCTTGACGTCATCGTGTGGTGAAACACCGCCTCTGCAGAAGAAGATCAACGCCTACTTCATCACTGCATGTTTAGCCCCGCCCACCGATTCGCACATGTAACATAGGCCTAGTGTTAAACCATCGAGCTACAAAGCAATAAACATGACGTTGAGGATTACAAAATATTGTGCAGTGACTGACTGGGTTCAACAGTAATGCAACATGTCAACTTTATTTATATATATAGTTGCTTTAAACAATATAGATTGTTTCAAAGCAGCTTTACAGTGTTAAACAGGAAAATAATGCAGCATAATTTTATTAAGCTGTATAGCCATTTGATGTCATCAGTTCATTCCAATTTCCATACGGTGACAGTGTGGGCTTTAGATAAATAATTAGATCAGTAATTTAGTTTCTATGGTTAATTTAGTTTATTAATTAGATTTATTTCGATGTTTAATTGAAAAATGTAGTGTCCCCAACTGAGCACGCCAAGCCAGAGGCAACAGTGGCAAGGAAACCAAAACCCCATCAGGAGACCTAATGGAGAAAAATAAACCTTGGGAGAAACCAGGCTCAGTCGGGGTGCCAGTTCTCCTCTGGCCAATTAACAAACAGCGTATTATTATTATTCTGGCAGCTTTACAGGTCAGAGGTCATAAGTAACTGTGTTCATTCTAATGCCTGATCTGAAATGTAATGATTCATAACAGTCAGATGTCTGTGTCAGTAAATCAGACCAGTGACTAAACATCAACTTGCCCCCTGGTGGTTCGCTTAGTTCGCTTATGGCTTGGGCCGTCTCTGAGTCGAAACATTACCAGTAAATTACCAGCATGTAAGAGGTCTGAAGTCTGTTTTGGGCCAATCATCATGGGCGTCAGTTTGGTTTGAAATGTGCTGGGGACAGAGACGCATTCAGAAGTGCATTTTCAGAAGTGCTGGGTACATGATGCATTATTTTTTTTCTCTTTAGCGCAGGTCATGTTTTGAAAGACCTTGTCCTGTAGCTTACTAATGTAAATAATTAAAAATGTCAACTGACAGACATATTGCGGTCTTATAGCCTATCTTACTCATGCCGACGAAAGCGCCCCGCGAATTCTTTAATATCTTTAATTTTTGCCATTTTTTTACCACTTCGTTATCAGAGTCCCACTGGAGCCCGGGTTTTTTTTTATCCTCCCTATTACACATTAGTTGCAGCCATTAAAATAGTTCAGTTTTGTTTTTAATGTCAAAGTAGCTATATTTCGTTTTGGTTTTTTATTAAGTTAATTTAGAAAAATGTTTGAAGCATTTTTTTGTTGTTAAACTAAAGTTTTTGCTTTTTAAAGTGACGACCAAGCGGCCAGCGGCCGACAGTGAGTTAACCAACACTTTAGCCTCTGAAATCAACACTTGACTTGTCTTGCTTATAAAATCCATATAAAACACTTAAAGCATTGTTTAAACGTTTAGCCTACTATCACCATCATCACAGTAAAAAGGCATTTTTAACAAGATGAGGCAGGCAGATCGCAACGGCGCGCGCAAACGAAACGGGCTACACGATCTAAAAAACAAAAAACAAAAAAAAAACATGCTGGTTGTCTAACCTTAGGCTACACCTCTCCGCGAAATGAATATAAATCCGATCTTCAATTCCCGTGCTATATGCACATTTAACGGAGTTCATGTCAACGAAAGCAACAGATATGAGCATTTTATTCATCGGCTCATTTCAACATCAAAGACCGCATTATGAGAACGAGCGACCTAAACACTGGTAAGAGCCTTTAGTCTCATTAGTTTTAATGAAGATGATTGTGCTTTTGAGCATCTAAGGCTTAGCTTATTTTCAGTTTCACTTGTGGCAGTTTGCGAGTTGGCTTGCTTTACTCATTTGCGGCGATGCGTGTTGCATAGCGCCGTCCTATAGTCTAAAAAGGCCCGAAGCCCGGCCCGCGTCTGAGATTAGGCTATGACTGGAAAATTTGCCCAAAGCCCGGCCCTAGGGGCGTAAAAAAGTCGGGGCCCGTCGGGCTCGGGCAGAAATGTAGGGCTCTACTTTGAGTAAGGCTGAAAGCGTCTTTCTTTTTAATACATTTCTTGAATGTCTTAATTACAGTAGGCCTAGCCTATAGATAGTTATGATATTTGTGGCTGCACCGGGGTCCGTCATTACGCTAATCATGAGCGGTTCATGGCACTGCTACCCATGGCTGTTAAGAACTGCAGGCTACATCAATACATTACAACAATTTCGTGCTATGGGCACTGCCACTGATACAGGCAGCGGAAGAGCCTATTTTACAGAGCTTGCTTCTGCTTTTCAAACGTTTTTACGACAAAAGATGTCGTTAAAACGACATAAGATCTCGTTATTACAACACAATTGAGTGGAAAAAATAATGTGTGTGGCAGCAATGCTTCACCGTAAAATTGAACTCGAGGTTTTAAAAAAAAAAAAAAGAAAAGTGGTGGGTACAAAAGGACTCATGACGAAATCTGGTGGGTACGCATCCCCCCCGTCCCCCCCGAAATCGACGCCTATGCCAATCATAAAGTTCTTATGGAGATGACGCGATCACTCCGCACTGTTTACAGTAAGCTCCACTGTTTTTTAATAGTTTTTCTGTGTAAATATGCGTTAGATGGTCATCTTTGACCGTTTTTGCAGCTTTTTCAGTTGGATACTCTAATGTGTGATGTGTTTTTAAGAGCAAAAACGCGTTCTGTGTGATCATCCCCTTATTATCTATTATCTCAAATTTTTTGGTCAAATTGAACAGATAGTGATACTAAAGCACTTCTCCTCATGCGGGTGAACGGTGCAGCATTCAAATATCATTTCCAATTACTGATATCACAGAATTTACCGGTATTTTGGTGCTGATGTGTGAATGGACTATTAACGTGAAAAAAAGCCAGAACGCTGTTGCTTGTGTGAACAGCACATGGCTCAGGTGTTTTAATTGGGGTTGGAGCTCTGCAGGACAGTGGCCCTCCAGGACTGAGTTTGGAGACCCCTGGTCTAAAGAGACCAACTTTTGGGATAAAAGGTATGTTGCATTAAAGGAATACGCGACTTTTGTGACTTTATCTTATTTACTGTATCCCCCAGAGTTATAGAAGTTCATACATACCATTCTCATCTCTGTGCCATAACTCTGTCTGACGCACCCACCGCTAGCCTAGCTTAGCACAAAGACTTAGCACAAAGGCTCCAGCTAGCCTCCTGCTCAATAAGTGACAAAATAACGCCAATATTTTCCTATTTACATGTTGTGATGTGTAGTTACATTGTGTACAAAGGCCGACGGAAAATTAAAAGTTGTGATTTTTTAGGCCGATATGGCTTGGAACTATTCTCTCATTCCTGCGTAATGATCAAGGAGCTTTGCTTCCGTACCACGAGTGTAGCGGCGCAATGATATTACACAGCGCCTGAAAATAGTCCCCAGCACGCTCTGTGCAAGCAGGTTGTCACGTTGGTTATGTTGACGGAAGTTAGCCTATTTTCAGGCTACTTACTGAGCAGTAGGCTAGCTGGAGCCGTTTACCTCCAGTCTTTGTGCTAAGCTAGACTAGCGGTGGGTGCGTCAGTTATGGCACGCACAGAGATGAGAATGGTATGGACTTATCTAACTCTGGGGGATACGGTGAATAAGATAAAGTCCCAAAAAGTCTGTGTGTTCCTTTAAGCCTCAATTTCATCACTCAGTCAATCCTAAGGATTTCGCATTTAATCTATTCCTCATCAAAACAGTCCAACCGTTAGCACATCCATCCACACAGGTGTGCACATCTCGAGGCTCAGTATCGCTGCGTATCGCTGCCGATTAGCATGCTGACAAGTTAAAGCAGACGGACTGAGTGTGGGGGAGGGAAGGAGTGCGAGATGTTTGAGTCAATAGGTCTGAGCTGTCAGGTGATTTTTCAAGTGTGTGTTACGAGGGTCAAGGGAGCCGAACCGCTCTGAAACGGCCAGTGGCACAAATGTTGACTCTACAGAACCATTTGTGCCCAAGTGCCTGTGATCAGTCACACGTTTCACCCCCGTCAGCTGCATCGCGCAAGATACGAAAACAAACAAATGAACCCAGAAAACCCACATGCAATGAATTAGCCTGGCATGTGGCCCCAAATGAGACGAAGGGCAATTTATTCCCGTTTGAAGGCGTAATGGACAGGGTTTGATCTCTCGAGTGTTTCCAGCATTAAGGACAGCAGTGTTTGGAGCGGCCGATGAAGATGGATATAATAACAGGTTTTTTTTCGGGCTCATGCTCGGCTAATGAGCTGACATCATGCCTGGATGGCTTTCTCGCCATTTTAAAACAGTAGTGCTTGCTAAGTAAAGAGCCAGGGTAATTTCAGGTGGTTAACCTTTGATTTTCACACTGGATAAAATGCGCAGATCTGATTTGTTGGTGCAAACCAGCCAGTCTCCAGGTCTACTCGCTAGGGGTTTTATTGCACTTTTCGCACCACATGCACCATTAGAGCTTTAGGCGATGGGAGCCTGGGACTCCAGTCGAGGGGCAATAAAAAGAAAACAAGTATGATGGACTCAACACATGGAGGGGGATTTAGGGATGACGCTCCTCAGAATGAGAGGAGAGACCCTACTCATAAAACAATCCCCAACATGCTTGAGTGTACACTATAAAAAAAAGTACATATAATTGGATGAAATAGTAGCCAAGCTCACAGTCAAAACATAAACACAGTGCTGAGTGTGTAATTGCTGAGCGGAGAGTAGATATATATATATTTAAACTTGTTAAAGACGACACAAAAGGAGCTCAATTCGTTACTCGCTGTGTGGGAAGTTTTCTGTGCGAAAAACTCTCTTTCACGTCATCTCAAGCTTGAAAATGCTCGTATGTTGAATATTTACAAACAGAAACCCTGTTGTGTGCGGGGAGCCCCGAGGACAAACGCGAGCTCACTTTGTAGACTGTCAGTGGAACAAAATGATACCCAATCAGAAAGCGAGCTGACGGAAGACGGAAGCATAATATGACTTCATCCAATCCAAAGAAAGCAGTCCAAACACTATTATCGCCATTTCTTCTTGCCCGTCGTCCGCCATGTTTGTTTACCCTGAAGTCACATTTGACTGCAAAAGTTTTTAAGATATTTCAACCCAGCTATTGGGTTGTTTTAACTCAGCGATTGGGTTGTTTTAACTCAGCGATTGGGTTGTTTTTACCCAGTGATTGGGTTGTTTTAACCCAGCAATTGGGTTGTTTTAACTCACCGATTGGGTTGTTTTTACCCAGTAATTGGGTTGTTTTAACTCAGCAATTGGGTTGTTTTAACCCAGCGATTGGCGATTGGGTTGTTTTAACCCATTGATTGGGTTGTTTTAACACAGCGATTGGGTTGTTTTAACCCAGTGATTGGGTTGTTTTAAGCAAACATTTAACCGAACCGCTCGGTTAAAACAACCCAATTGCTGGGTTTGTCCATTTTCAACCCAAAACCCAGCATTTTTTAGAGTGTATGTTCAGACTGTCAGACTGGGTTGTTTTGACTCAGCGATTGGGTTGTTTTAACCCACCTAATGGGTTGTTTTAACCCAGCGATTGGGTTGTTTTAACTCAGCGATTGGGTTGTTTTAACCCAGTGATTGGGTTGTTTTAACCCACCTAATGGGTTGTTTTAACCCAGCGATGCTATTGGGTTGTTTTAACCCAGTGATTGGGTTTTCTTAACCCCGTGATTGGGTTTTCTTAACCCCGTGACTGGGTTGTTTTAACCCAGTGATTGGGTTGTTTTAACCCAGTGATTGGGTTTTCTTAACCCCGTGACTGGGTTGTTTTAACCCAGCGATTGGGTTGTTTTAACTCAGCGATTGGGTTGTTTTAACTCAGTGATTGGGTTGTTTTTACCCAGTGATTGGGTTGTTTTTACCCAGTGATTGGGGTGTTTTAACCCAGCTATTGGGGTGTTTTAACCCAGCTATTGGGGTTGTTTTAACCCAGCTATTGGGTTGTTTTAACCCAGCTGTTGGGTTGTTTTAACCCAGCGATTGGGTTGTTTTAACCCAGCGATTGGGTTTTCTTAACCCCGTGACTGGGTTGTTTTAACCCAGTGATTGGGTTTTCTTAACCCTGTGACTGGGTTGTTTTAACCCAGTGATTGGGTTTTCTTAACCCCGTGACTGGGTTGTTTTATCCCAGCGATTGGGTTGTTTTAACTCAGCGATTGGGTTGTTTTTACCCAGTGATTGGGGAGTTTTAACCCAGCTATTGGGTTGTTTTAACCCAGTGATTGGGTTGTTTTAACCCAGCGATTGGCGATTGGATTGTTTTAACCCAGCGATTGGGTTGTTTTAACTCAGCGATTGGGTTGTTTTAACCCAGCGATTGGGTTGTTTTAAGCAAACATTTAACCCAACCACTGGGTTAAAACAACCCAATTGCTGGGTTAGTCCATTTTCAACCCAACTTGGGTTATTTTAAACCCAGCATTTTTTAGAGTGCATGTGCAATTTTTTTGCATATCCGATTGAAATCCGATCAGATTTAGCAAGTGTGAACGGCAAAGAATTACATGAAATGTGATTTTTACAAATCTGTTTCGAGCTACATTCATTATATGGTTTGAAATCCTATTTCTGGAAATCCGTTTCGGTATGACGGCTCTGATCGATTTTGTGTGGTAAAGACACGTAAAGCGTAAACGTCAGACGCTGTTATAGAAAACGTGTTGAAAGTCGCTGCAGATACAAGGTGGTGGTGTTGAAAAGGGACAGCAGAAAGAGACAATATAACTGAGACATGTTTTGAAACCGACGGAGACGACAGCACAGAATAAAGCCGCTCAAACCAGCCTCCTACGCTTCTACCGCTGCCTCAGAAGACGCAGTCGTCCAGCGCCGCGGCTACACATTGTCATGTTTTAAATAAGACAACATCTGTATTGCAAACGCCTCCATGCTGCAGTTGTTGTTGTTGTTTTTGGCTTATGCCTACCAACGCAACATCATTGCCATAGACACCAATGCAGATATTCAGTGGACACACAAATCAGATCTGAACAGTTGCGACACATGATACAATGTGGAGGTCAATAATTTTAGACAAGACTCCAATCGGATACACAAATAATCAGACCTGAACTGACTCTCTTGTCACATCGCAGCACTCCACACACTGATAAAAAAAAACAAAAAAAATCGGATAAATCTATGATGTTTGTGGTCTCTCACATTTTGAATCTTATAATATTTTAAATAATCTTTTAGTGTGGGCCAGCCTCACTGACCTGCACCTTTTGAGTCTGAACTTCAACATGAAAAGAGCACGAGGAAGAGAGGAATGACACAGAAGAGCAGCTCATTATGATGTGTGTACACACTGTTGTTTTACAAGCGTCTTTGATCAGAGGTCACGGGGAACGGGCTGTCCTGTAAAAATAAAGGTCCTGGGGAGTCTCCTTTCAGGCCTGACATTCCTCTAGATTCCTCTCGATGACAGACGTCTTCCCCTTTATTGCAAATGGGGTCTCTTAGAAACTTGTAGAAGTACTAACAAATGTAAAATATGTTTTATACCTTTCAGTAAGATTTTTTTTTCATGTTTTTGAAGGAAGTCTCTTCCAAGGCTGCATTAATTTGATCAAAAAATACAGTAAAAGTAATATTGTGAAATATCATTACAATTTAAATTAAAATTGTACGTTTTGTATGTGAATATATTATATTCCTGGCCGGGACAATAAAAAAAAAAATACTACAATAAACAGAGACAATCAGTGTAATTCAAGATAATGTTAATTTAGCGGAGTAACCAAGTGTTTATTTATTTCTTTTTTAATAAAAAGATTTTAATGTTTCCCAAAAATTCCCCCATCTGCCATTTTTTGACAGAAATTGTTTTACTGAAATATGACGATAGCGGTGTTGGTATCATTAATTAAAACTAAACCCGTTAAAAAAATGTTTGTTGATTGAAATAAATATGAAATCAAATGAATTTAAAATATTAAATGAAGCAAAAATGAGCAACAAAAATGATAAATGAAAAGTACTAAAATTACTAATTTTGAAATAAACCTAAAACAAGTCTGATTGAGGAATACGAATAATGATCTTTTTCACTAACCATACAAAAATGACTACAATAAACAGATCTACTAAAACACATTTGCATGATGATGATGTTGTTATCATATCTAAAACTTAAAAACATCTTTGTTACATTAAATAAACATATTCAAATATAAATATTAGATGAAAAACGTTTACATTTTTGCAGTTAGACAAACATTTGACACGTACATGGTTTGCGCTGACATTTTTTAGTTGACATAATACAATTACGGAAATAAAACAAACTGATTTTAAAAAATATTTATAAAACAAGCAAACAAAAAAAGACAAATTTGACAAGCTATAAAAGCTAACACAGAATAAAAACACAGATGCTGGATCATTTAAATGGGAGGGATGACGTGAGGAGATTCACCAGCTCTCCATTTACCCCTGCAGTCCCGGATGGACCACCAACACCAAGCACGTCCCGTTAGGTGTGGGGCTACACTACACATCCAGACCCTTCAACACTGGCCCACGCAGTTTAAAGGAAAAAGAAGAAAACACTGCTTTACGATAATGTTCATTTCTCAGAGTGATTTCCTAAATGTTTTAAGCTTTACTGTAAATCTGAGCTCTGACCTCATCCCATTTTACAGCTGAGGCTAAAAACAGCTTCTGCTGCCAAATTATGATCCCATCCGCAGAATATTGAAGGAAAAGCTGCGCAATCCAATAATTTGAGTGTTGTCTAGGCTTCACATCATGACTTGTGCTACAAGCACATCCAGAGCCCTTTAATTGTAGCCTTATTTATTAGTGTAAGGAACAAAAAACAGGATGGACAAACACAGCAAAGCGTTGGCATTGTTTTTGTGTCTATTTACTTTAAATAGACACAAAAACAATTGTTTTATCACAATTGTTTTATTGCAACTTTGGCCCCGCCCACTGGAGTGTTAGTGAGATGACGAGGAGAGAAGACTTTGCCTTCCAAAGGATCCTAATGCTAGGAATGTGCTTATTTATTTTCAACCATGTGGATGTCTCAGTTGAGAATTATTTATTTGTATTCATAAATAATAATCACTGCAATCTTTCATGCCACAATCTGAATATAAATGCAACATTTAATGCTGTAATCAACCATTTTCACGGTAAAAACATGCTAAACATTTTCGAGAGACTTCCACATATAATACTTTCAATCATATGCAAAGATGTCAGCCAATCACAGCAGTGAATATCCTGTTCCGAACTAAATGCTTCCTTGTTAGTCCAAAAACAGCTTTTTTGCATTGTGGAATGTGCCTATCTATGAAAGAGCGCCTCTGCAGAAGAAGATCAACGCCTACTTCAACATTGCAACTTTGGCCCCGCCCACTGGAGTGTTAGTGAGATGACGAGGAGAGAAGACTTTGCCTTCCAAAACATGCTCCTGGGCTTACTGTGAACGATTCATCAGTGCATGTTTTTCCATATCAAAATATTTCTCTTCATAATCATTCATCAAAAAAAAAAAAAAACGTTTAACTGATGTGACATGGTCCAATGAATCCACGGTGGATCAAATTAAGTCCTATCCATTTTATTCACAATCGTTTCACTCAGAAACATTCCAGATTATGGATATAAGTGTTACATCATGTTGAGTCAAGGCCACTCTTAAAGGAACAGTGCACAAAATGAGTTCTGTCAGCATGTTAAATATATGGTTTATGTGATTAAAAACATATGCAGGCGAGCAGATGAACCCAGAATATGATTGCAACACGCTCAACAGCTAAACGTTTACTTTATACTGGTTTTCTATGGAACTAAGACATCAAATCATTGAGCTTTTGACATATAAGAGGTCGTCATACTGTAAGAATATCCTGTTCCGAACTAAATGCTTCCTTGTTAGTCCAAAAACAGCTTTTTTGCATTGTGGAATGTGCCTATCTATGAAAGAGCGCCTCTGCAGAAGAAGATCAACGCCTACTTCAACATTGCAACTTTGGCCCCGCCCACTGGAGTGTTAGTGAGATGACGAGGAGAGAAGACTTTGCCTTCCAAAACATGCTCCTGGGCTTACTGTGAACGATTCATCAGTGCATGTTTTTCCATATCAAAATATTTCTCTTCATAATCATTCATAAAAAATAAAAAAAACGTTTAACTGATGTGACATGGTCCAATTAATCCACGGTGGATCAAATTAAGTCCTATCCATTTTATTCACTGTATATCCCATTCGTTTCACTCAGAAACATTCCAGATTATGGATATAAGTGTTACATCATGTTGAGTCAAGGCCACTCTTAAAGGAACAGTGCACAAAATGAGTTCTGTCAGCATGTTAAATATATGGTTTATGTGATTAAAAACATATGCAGGCGAGCAGATGAACCAAGAATATGATTGCAACACGCTCAACGGCTAAACGTTTACTTTATGCTGGTTTTCTATGGAAAAACGCTTAAAGGGGTCATGAACTAAGGCATCAAATCATTGAGCTTTTGACATATAAGAGGTCATCATACTGTAAGAATATCCTGTTCCGAACTAAATGCTTCCTTGTTAGTCCAAAAACAGCTTTTTTGCATTGTGGAATGTGCCTATCTATGAAAGAGCGCCTCTGCAGAAGAAGATCAACGCCTACTTCAACATTGCAACTTTGGCCCCGCCCACTGGAGTATTAGTGAGATGACGAGGAGAGAAGACTTTGCCTTTCAAAGGATCCTAATGCTAGGAATGTGCTTATTTATTTTCAACCATGTGGATGTCTCAGTTGAGAATTATTTATTTGTATTCATAAATAATAATCACTGCAACCTTTCATGCCACAATCTGAATATAAATGCAACATTTAATGCTGTAATCAACAATTTTTTCACGGTTAGTTAACCTGGAGAGCTGTAAAATTAAAAACATGCTAAACATTTTCGAGAGACTTCCACATATAATGCTTTCAATCATATGCAAAGATGTCAGCCAATCACAGCAGTGGGCATTTACACTGAAGTCTCACAGCAGCCAATCACAGCAGTGAATATCCTGTTCCGAAATAAATGCTTCCTTGTTAGTCCAAAAACAGCTTTTTTGCATTGTGGAATGTGCCTATCTATGAAAGAGCGCCTCTGCAGAAGAAGATCAACGCCTACTTCAACATTGCAACTTCGGCCCCGCCCACTGGAGTGTTAGTGAGATGACGAGGAGAGAAGACTTTGCCTTCCAAAACATGCTCCTGGGCTTACTGTGAACGATTCATCAGTGCATGTTTTTCCATATCAAAATATTTCTCTTCATAATCATTCATCAAAAAAAAAAAACGTTTAACTGATGTGACATGGTCCAATTAATCCACGGTGGATCAAATTAAGTTCTATCCATTTTATTCACTGTATATCCCATTTGTTTCACTCAGAAACATTCCAGATTATGGATATAAGTGTTACATCATGTTGAGTCAAGGCCACTCTTAAAGGAACAGTGCACAAAATGAGTTCTGTCAGCATGTTAAATATATGGTTTATGTGATTAAAAACATATGCAGGCGAGCAGATGAACCCAGAATATGATTGCAACACGCTCAACGGCTAAACGTTTACTTTATGCTGGTTTTCTATGGAAAAACGCTTAAAGGGGTCATGAACTAAGGCATCAAATCATTGAGCTTTTGACATATAAGAGGTCATCATACTGTAAGAATATCCTGTTCCGAACTAAATGCTTCCTTGTTAGTCCAAAAACAGCTTTTTTGCATTGTGGAATGTGCCTATCTATGAAAGAGCGCCTCTGCAGAAGAAGATCAACGCCTACTTCAACATTGCAACTTCGGCCCCGCCCACTGGAGTGTTAGTGAGATGACGAGGAGAGAAGACTTTGCCTTCCAAAGGATCCTAATGCTAGGAATGTGCTTATTTATTTTCATCAAAATAAATCATGTGGATGTCTCAGTTGAGAATTATTTATTTGTATTCATAAATAATAATCACTGCAACCTTCATGCCACAATCTGAATACAACAATTTTCACGGTTAGTTAACCTGTAGAGCAGTAAAATTAAAAACATGCTAAACATTTTCGAGAGACTTCCACATATAATACTTTCAATCATATGCAAAGATGTCAGCCAATCACAGCAGTGGGCATTTACACTGAAGTCTCACAGCAGCCAATCACAGCAGTGGGCGTTTACACTGAAGTCTCACAGCAGCCAATCACAGCAGTGGGCGTTTACACTGAAGTCTCACAGCAGCCAATCACAGCAGTGGGCGTTTACACTGAAGTCTCACAGCAGCCAATCACAGCAGTGCGCGTTTACACTGAAGTCTCACAGCAGCCAATCACAGCAGTGGGCGTTTACACTGAAGTCTCACAGAAGCCAATCACAGCAGTGGGCGTTTACACTGAAGTCTCACAGCAGCCAATCACAGCAGTGGGCGTTTACACTGAAGTCTGACTGCAAACACGCCCCTTCAAACAGAGCGTTCAAATCAGAGGCTAAAAATCAGAAAAGGAAAAATGCCTTTTATTTCTAAATTATGACAATAATATAAATTCTATTATTTTTTGATGTAACAACTATACTAACATTATAAGGGCACCACAGGAAACATGATAAAACAATAAAACAATGTAGTCCATGACCCCTTTAAGGAGAAACTGTGTTTTGTGTTTATATTCTGGGTTCATCAAAGTTTCTAAATTATGAAAAAAGTTAATCTGCAGCTGTACAGAAGATAATAGTGTCATTATACAGCTCAATTCAGTTAAATCAATACTACAGTATATTAACTGTCTTTTAAACCACAATACAAAAAAAGTTCTATACAAAAAGGCTGTTGAGCTCCAAAAAAAATGACAAAAAAGCACCATACAATTTTGTTACTTTTGGAGCTCAAATCGCTTTCACTGTATGGAACTAAGAAACTCATATACTCATATTGTTATATAAAACTATATCTGATTTTGTGTTGCATATAAGAATGAAAATCATGACAATTTGGGTTGGATATTATATTTTGGGTGTGTAAACTATGACATAATTTGAGTGAACTATTCCTTTAAGAAGCTTGAGAGTACTAAAAGATGGGCATTGCCAATATAATTGTCTATTTAACCATTAAAGTCGGCATGAACAAAAGTTTGCGAGAGTGTTTTCTTCCATTTTGTGATGTAAATCTGAGTGAATGGCTTCTCAAACAAGAACAAATGTAGGGCGGGGCTTGATTTTGTCCATTGGGAATTGATTGGATGGTTGCGGTCTGCTTTTGGATGATCTTGTGTGAGTGACAGGCTGCCCCGCCCTTGTCATCAGAGAAGAGAAGTCGCTGCAAGAGGGAAGGGAAGTTATTGTTTTGATTAAAGAATACAAGGCATAACAATAACGATGTGCAAGGGGAAATCATTTATAATAATGAATTGATGGTGACCTTAAAGTGAAGCGCTTAATACATCAACTCACTACCACAAAATCTAGTCTGTGCTACACTAGACATCTAAAAACGACGTCTTGCTGAATCTTTCCCATCGGATTTGCCGAATAGATTTTTCACAAGATTCCTGAGATGAATTGACATGTGTGGCCCAAAAGTGCATGAGGCAGATTTACTGTAGACATGCAGAGCGCTGCTGTTTTCACCAACAGATTTACACAGAACAAAGCGAGAACATGCAGCAAAGCCGGTTCAAATTGCAAGTGACTCCCAGGAGTCCAGCTCGGCCATGGAATTACAACATAAATCTTTTCATGCTGAAAAACACCATGTACTGTGTCCTTTATAGCAGACTCTTGTGTAGCGTTTCCCCTGAGCACCGGGCAGATTGCGAGCTCTCTCGTGGAGGTTTATGATGCTATTGTTAGAGTGATTGACACATGAAGGTGTGCGAGAGACCACACAGCAGGACAAATGAGTGAGTCAGCGGGAACAGAAAACACCCATCCGCCTTTTCATCAGTAATCTTGTTACAGACAGAGCCAGATGCAGTGTGACGCAATTCTAGTCAAATATACGAGTTCCCAAATGTGACCCATGCAAAATGCCAGCATGATGCCAGGGGCATCTCTGAGGGAGATGGTCCATGTGCAAAAACGTCTCCCATCGAGCCTATTTAATGTGCATCTGTGGGGTTTAACGCTGTGATGAGTAGACATGTGCCGGTATCAAATTTTCATGTTGCGATTAATTGCTGAAGCTTTTATCACGGTATACGGTATTATCACGATATTGAAATTCGTTGCAAAAAAAGTGTTGTCATACTATAACAGGTTTAATAACTTTCTTATAACAAAAGAACCAAACATTTAAATACAATAAAGCAATACACAAAACTGTATAAAGTAAACAAATATTTAAAACGGATTAAAGTGCTAAAGAATTATAAAGAACAATAGGTTTACAATAATGTCTCACCAGTTAATGCATTAACATTAACAAAGAATGAATAGCTACATTTTTACAGAAGTTATTCTTCTCTGATAATGTTAGTTTAAAAAAAGCAACTGTTAGTGTTAGCTCAGATCCATTAAATAATACAACTTTCTTTATAACTTTCTTATAACAAAAGAACCAAACATTTAAATACAATATAGCAATACACAAACATGTATAAAGTAAACAAATATTTAAAGGTCCCGTTCTTCGTGATCCCACTGTTCAAACTTTAGTTAGTGTGTAATGTTGCTGTTAGAGCATAAATAATACCTGTCAAATTATAAAGCTCAAAGTTCAATGCCAAGCGAGATATTTTATTTAACTGAAGTTCCCTTTTAAAGCCTACAGCGAACGGCCGGCTTGGACTACATCCTGGTACTTCCTTCATAAATGATGTCAATAGAACAGACTAACCTCCGCCCACAAGAATACGCGAAAAAAGGGGACGTGGTCTTGTTGCTGTCCCACGTGGAGAAGAGGACGTGTCGCGTGGAGAAAAGGAATTGTTGCGTTTGAGTGTGTTTGTCGCCATGTCGTCGAGACACTGTTATTTTCATCCCGGAGTCAAATCACCTTTGTTTGGCTTTCCCAGGGACGCTGTAGAGATCATTAAGCGCATACATCTCCCGTTAAGAGGCGTGACCTTTCCGTGCAAGTTACGTGCGCTAAGCTGCGGTCAAATCACAACACAGGAACCGCTGGCACAATCAGAACTCGTTACGTATTTCTGAAGGAGGGACTTCATAGAACAAGGAACTCATCAGCCGTTTTTAGGACAGTGAAAACAGCGGTGTACAGATGAGTAAATTGTGTGAAAAATACTGTGTTTTTTTACACGTGAAACATGAACACATGTTATATTGCACACTGTAAACACAATCAAAGCTTCAAAAAAACACGAAGAACGGGACCTTTAAATCTGGTTTTATCTAAACAATTTTTAACAGCAGGGGATTGTAAATAACACAGTTTTAGTAAAAGTCAGTGACTGGGAGACATATTGGAATATTATTTTCACATATTGAGATATTTTATTGGAAATCTGTTATGTACATTTGAAAAACAGCCATGGGTAAATTTGACCCCGTGGCGGTTCTAGTGTTAAAGTAGTTGTAGCATTTGAATTACCCGCATTCGCGTCTCGCCTCCCTCTGCCTTTGTATGCTATCGCGACAAAGCACGTATGTGACAAATGACGTCAGAAAAGAATCAGTACATTATAATCGGTTATGGTCTAGTACTGAACTGATACCGAATCGTTCTTGTTTGCATCGCGATGCATCGAAAAAACGATTAATTTCAACACCACTAATAGACATACAGTAATACATTCAGATACTTTGCTCTTTAGAGTCTCTTTAGAAAACAGAGCTTGCAGAAAGATGTCTTTGTGCTGACAGGTGAAGGAGTGTGTGAATCAGCCGTCTCTTTTTTGTTGTCCGCAGGAGACGTTGAAACAGTTGGACACACTTACAGAACCCCTGATTCTGACCCTTCATCCAAAAACTCAGAACAGCAGCTCGAACCATCATTCAAATCCCTCTTCTTTCTATTTCTGTCACCGTAAAATTGCCATTTATTCAGCACGCCTAAAAATATTTCAGTAATACTTTCTATGAAGCCTGAGGTCTGTTATATTATCAAAGATGAGGAGTGTTTTTAGGAACAATATGAAGTGGCTTTGAAAAATGATACTTTTTTATTATTATTTAAATGAATCATTATCATTTTAATTATTGTAATTTCATTATAACTCTGTTTACAGTTCACAATAATATACCATATTTAAGTTGAATTATAATGCATTTTATAAAGTGGATTATAATAAATACATTTTTAAAAATGATTTTAATACTTTGAATTATATGAGAATTATTGTTGTTGATAATTATTTATGCTTTGTAAACTATATTTAACAATTAAGGGCCAGATATACTAACAGCTAGAACTCTCTTTTCATGATTTACTAAAGACTAGAGACATTTTACTAAAGACATGCAGTGAAAATTAGCGCTGAAAAGGCGTGGACAGGGATATTTTTGCGGCTGACCTTATTGCATATGCATTTGTTTCAGGAGTTTCCCGTTCAGACGCAAAATCTATGTGAGGAGAGTATTTAAATGAATCACGCAAGCTGATTTACGCTCATCAGTTTATTTCGGAAGGAGGGGCTTTATCGAAATCGGCGCGTTTGAGTAAAATAAATGTGAAAAATAATGTGTTTTTTGAACAATCAAACATATTCTATTACAACTAAAGAAGTAATAAAAGGGCACAATAGGACTGCGGCGGGCAGCGAGGTCGAGGGACCGTGAGGGCGGGACGAGACCAGCTGCGCGCCGCAGCGATCTCGGCTCACGCGGAGGAGTGAGGGAGTATAAAGGAGGAGCGACGACAGTGAGGGACGAGAGAGGACCAGGCCTGGATTTTGTGTTGTGTTTTATTTACGTTTTGTTATGTGTTCGCTGCAGTCGTCCGTGAGGAGCTGCAGCTTTTTATTTTCATTTTGTGTTTGTTTGTGTGTAGGCGGCAGTCGGCCGCGAGGGGCTGTCGCCGCCATTTTATTTTGTGTTTATTTTTGATTAAACGTTTTAAATGTTCGCCTGTTCCCGCCTCCTTCTTCCCACACAAACCAACATTACTGCAAGGACCTTTTTTAATTTGCGTATCGTCAGCAGAACATGCACAGAACTTTTCACTCCCATCCACACTTAAGTGGAATTGTGCTCGCACGCTAATTTGCCTGTTTAGTAAATCTACTCTTTAAATTAAAGAGTAAAGAAAAATGTTATTAAAAAAGGCATGAATGAATTAAAGCATGATCTTCACAAGCTTCACAGGAAGGCTTACAGAAACGATGTTGAAATGCCCAATGACGACAGCAGCTGCTCTTTTGTACAGTTGTAATGCGTGAACATTTGAGTAAAGCAGGCATTCCTGCTGATCACTTCCCGGGAATCCCAAACAGGGAGGAACAATGTGCTGATGCAGACACAGCCGGTCACAAGGTTTGGCATTAAGACGGACATAATGGAGGGCGCATCGCAAGCTGCCACGGGCAAAAACACACTCCTCCTGAGAGGAGCTTTTCGAGTTCATTCAGCGCATCACCTCTTTCTGCACCTACTTTAATTGGCTCACCATCAATCCCCTGGAAAAGACAACAGGAGGAGGAAGTGAGATCATGCATGAACATGCATGCTTTTATATCTACATAATGCACTATGAATGAATGAATAAAAAATATGGTGATCAGAAGCAAAATGTCCGATAAATTCCCAACCACCTGCAGCAAACAGAAATTCAACAAAGACCTTAGGCCGGTTGCAGTAATGGCATCTTACTTTGTGCACTAACCAGGCAAAAGTTTACAACAAGCGATGTCTGTCCACAATGAACATGAAACACATTATACGCTCAAATCAATCCACAACAGTCTAATCTAGTTCATGCATGCATTATTTTATTACATTGCTAATTGCTAAATTAACACAATAAATAGCATCATTACGTGATAGTCGATACCTCAGAGGTGTTTTCCATATAAGCTCACCCACAAATCATTTCATGTTTAAAGTAATTTCAAGTTCACTTCGTTTTAAAGGTCCCGTTCTTCGTGATCCCATTGTTCAAACTTTAGTTAGTGTGTAATGTTGCTGTTAGAGCATAAATAATACCTGTAAAATTATAAAGCTCAAAGTTCAATGCCAAGCGAGATATTTTATTTAACAGAAGTTCCCTTTCAAAGCCTACAGCGAACGGCCGGCTTGGACTACATCCTGGTACTTCCTTCTTTAATAACGTCACTCGAACACTGAGCGCATGCATCTCTGGTAAGAGGCGTGACCTTACCGGGCAACGTTCGCTAAGCTGCGGTCAAATCACAACACAGGAACCGCTGGCACAATCAGAACTCGTTACGTTTTCTGAAGGAGGGACTTCATAGAATAAGGAACTCATCAGCCGTTTTTAGGACAGTGTAAACAGCGGTGTACAGATGAGTAAATTGTGTGAAAAATACTGTGTTTTTTTACACGCGAAACATGAACAAGTTATATTGCACACTGTAAACACAATCAAAGCTTCAAAAAAACACGAAGAACGGGACCTTTAAAGGTGCGGTGTGTGAATTTTAGCGGCATCTAGTGGTGAGCTTGTGAATTGCAACCGTCCACCGCTTACCCCTCCCTTTCGAAGCATGTAGAGAAGCTACAGTGGCCGACACAAAAATGTCGTCGTCTGAGACAGCAGAGAGGAGAGCTAGTGCTCTGTAGAGAAGTTTGTCCGTTTAGGGCTACTGTAGAAACATGACGGCGCAAAACGGCAATTTCACTGTAAGGGGACCCGCGGTGTGTGTAGATAGAAATGGCTCATTCTACGGTAGGGGTGGGCGATATAGCCTCAAAATTATATCACGATATTTCAAGAATATTTGCGATAATGATATTTATGACAATATAGAAAAAAAATTTATGGAACAAAGTTTTATTGGTTATTGCAGCTGGTAGGCAGCAGCATTTATTAGTGCAATCAAAATAAAATTTTAGTTTAACAATAATGTAATTTATGCCATGGTCTGTCTGAATATTTGATTCTGATTGGCTGGAAGGTGTGCAATAAAATCGTTTAAAGTTCCAAGTCAGATGAATCCTCGTTCTATATTAATGCGCTGTTTTCACGGAGCACGGTAATCGGTTTAAGTCTGAAAGTCCGAATGCAAATGCTGCATATAAACACTGCTTTCATAAGGATACACTAATATTTCTGAAGTGTAAAACTTTTTATTTTGTAACAAATTATGAAGATAAATGTTGGAATAATGACACAGACATAGCCTGGCTAGGCCATCTCATCTGTCAGCGTTTGTCCCAGGCACTTTCTACTTCAACTGCGCCTGAGGGATTTCTCACAGCAACACCAGTTCGGTTTAGATAACGTCTCGTGTAAACTGTCCACAGAATCGTTTAATCGGAATTATTTTAATCGGAATGACATAAAAGTGTGCATGTAAACGGGGCTATTGAAGCTCACACGCACGCGCGCGCCACTCGCATTCAGAGAGCAGAGATCGCGCTGCACATTCATGAGCACAGAAACTATTAACGTCGCCCTGTAACTTTTAGCAGTAAAATAGCTAAGCTACTGGATCACTACATTATATTTCTCAGCAACAATGGGTTTATCGCTATTTTTCAGTAATAAACGCACATCTTCGTTAAGAGAGACACTGAACAGACGCAGACTCTCTCTCTCTCTCTCTCTCTCTCTCTCTCTCTCTCTCTCTCTCTCTCTCTCTCGATAATTAATCCAAATAAATGCTATAATCCATTCATTCAAATTAATGTAATCTTACGCACTACTTTATCTTGTGTCTGATTCAAAGAAGTCAGAATGCTGGATCTAACGAGCTGACGAAAATAACTGTCAATGTTGCCCTTCCGGTCAAATATTGCGCTGCAAACATCAATAGCAGCTTTAAGTTGTCAATGTTTAGTCAGTTGTCAAGAGGGCTGACCTCTTGTAACCAAGCAGCTCCTTTTTAGGTACTAAGTCGTTATCGGAGGCTGACATGCTGCTCTTTGTGTATACTCTGACTGGTGTTGTTGTGCGCGCTAGGGAACGCCATACGCCATCGCGTCGCTATATCATTGATATCGCGATATGACACTTTTTTATCATGTAAAAATGTATACCGGTATTATCGTGGACGGTATGATATGGCACACCCCTCTTCTAAGGTAATAAAAACATAACGGTTCATTACGCAAGGTCTTTATACTCCCCTGAAAACATAGTTATGTATATTATATTGCATTTCTGTCAATAGATCCTCATAAATATTCCACACTGCACTTTTAAAATCTACCAGAAAGTGATGAACTCTGAGTGGGTGAGTTGTAATTACCCATTCAGGTCCAATTACTGGAGGTTATGACATTAAAAGCATAATAGGCCAATCACAGTGATCTGAAGGAACTTCATCTCTCTCACGCGACTTTTCATAGGAGCTCAATGAGAACAGAGAAGAGAGACAAAAACTTGCTTTCAAACTTTATCCACTGCTGTAAGTTCAGAAATGTACACTGTATTTGTTCTTATATAGTCATAAAAAAAATAAAAGGTTCTTTATTGGGATCCATATTGGTTCCATCAAGAACTTATCTTTATAGTGAAACAAGTTTCTTTAGGATGTTCTTCAAACGGTTCTTTTAGCGATTGGGTTGTTTTAACTCAGTGATCGGGTTGTTTTACCCAACATTTAACCCAACCGCTGGGTTCAAATGACCCATTCACTGGGTTAAAACAACCCAATTGCTGGGTTTGTCCATTTTCCACCTAACTTGGGTTGTTTTTAACCCAGCATTTTTTAGAGTGTTCAACGATTTAGCATTAAGCTTTGTATCAGTAGAAACCCGGTAGTATATTCCAATTATGGTACTTTACCCCCTCATGTCCCCCTGAGACGAGAGAATTATGCATTTTATTTCTGGAAAAAATCCTCTGATGATGCAAATATCGTCATTTTGCGTCATCTGAGGATTTTTGGCCAGAGGCTAGAGACTACAGCCAGTAGAAGGAGCTGTTCCGCATGTTATCAACCCGCCCACATGGGAGGGATCTCTCTCACAGAATGTAAATGCGTACGGCCGCTCGGCTCGGGCATTCATAACGGAGCGGTGCAGAGAAAAGTGAGTGTTTCAACTTTTCAGTGAATTCCTATGAAAGTTTAGCTTCCATATGCGATCTGATAACGTGCCAGACTGGACCCGCGTCGAGAATGACAGCCGCGCTTACCTCAGCTCTGAAATCTGACTCCTGACTCCTCCTGTGGCGTGACTTTCGTTCGGCTCACTCACACTTTATTGAAAAGACACGTTCAGTTTTTAACTGTAGTGTCTATGCTCTAACTGAACGAAATTATTTTATTAATATGAATATCAAAACGACGTTGGGCATAACCAGTGGCCGTGGCTTTGGGAATGGCCTCGTTGGGCAGCGAAGCAAGTGCATTCTGGGAGTTGTTGTCTTTCATCCACATGAGACAAAAATACATTTTCTGTCTTTTCTCAGTCTAGAAAGCACAAAATTCAAAAATAATTTCACATTTCTACTACATAAATGACCCAGTTTAAATACACATTCATCTTCCCAGCGCTGAAGTGCCCCTTTAATAAGTGGACTCTTAAAAAGGGTGTTTTCAAAGAACCTTTCAGTGATCAGCCCTTAAAAGAACCAGGCTTTTCTTAGTGTGAAGAACGTTTGAAAAATCTAAAGAACCTTTTGTGGAATGGAAATATGTTAACGTTTCTTCATGGAACCATCAATGCCAATAAAGAACCTTTATTTTTTCTTTGGGGGAATTTTTCTTCTTCTAGCGGATCACTGTGAAAAAAACCTTTTGGAACCTTTTTTAAGAGTGCCTTTCATAATACTGTTTTATAATTGTACTCAAGTATATGCCTTAACAAACACCACCAAAAAAAATATGATTTATGTTTTAAAGATGCCTCTTTCAGATTCAAGCAGGTGGAATCATAGAGTGAGTGAACGGTTTACTTTTACCATATATCAAGAGTTAGTCTTAGAAATGATGACTATTATTCTTGTGCAAGGGGGCGGGGAAAGGGGCGGAGCCACTTAACAATAACACCATCCATTACCACAAACTAGAGAGAGAGAAAGAGAGGGGAGGGGAAAGACGGACAGCAGTGTGTTCCCTGTGTTTCGTGCTGATGAGGGGGAAGTTAAGGACGTCTCCCTCTAAATCCAAGTGTCACTCTGATTGAGCATTTCACAGCGAGCAGTTGGAGGACCACTTGGACAGAGACACTTGCAGGAGAGGCAGACATGCTGGGACACATGTTAAACCGCACTTAAACTACAATTTACACCGGGACACAAAATGAGACTGTCACCCATCATCATATGACAGCAACAGGAGACACACTTATAGGACAGTAGCGCATCGGTGATGACTTTCACTTCAGGGACGGCAACATCCAACCTGCCTGGAGAGAGATTAAAAGGATAAATCCAAGAGAAAGAGAGAAAAAGCCTGGTGATTTCAGCACACTATCCTGGTAAGAGCGGTTGGTTTGAGCATCTAACTGATGCTCTCTGGCTTAAACCTTTATACTGCGATTCAACTGAACAGACCCAGAAAATTAATAGACTGGCACAGAAATTGCAGTGTAGCTTATGCATATCCATTGTAGAAATGTTGATGATTTTGAATGAGATTTTATTCTTTGCCAGACCTGGGAATGCCTAGTTGAACCCTGATGGCACTCAAAGAGCAATATAGCATTTCAAAAAAAAAGTTGAACATAATTATGACACTCACACTAAATATTTTCTTGACTTTTAGGGTTTTAGGTGCTTTTAGGGTCATGGTGCTCAGGTTCACGGGTTCAATTCTTAAAAATGCATGAAGAGATTAAAGGCAATTCAAGGTTAAAAGCATCTGCCAAACTCATAGATGTAAATATATAAAAGCAGCAATCTGCACAATATTCTCATCATACTGTTGATGTATTCCACATGGCGCTGCTGCGTGTCCTGAACAGCACTGAAGCTAGTAATGACCCTCACTTTCCACAGCAACAATTACTGCCTGAACTTCTGCAGGATTAGAGCTTAGCACGTTACATCTAGTTTCAACAGGACTACCTAATTATGAGTTACATAAATCAAAAAGTGTTTGCTGCATTTTCTCAAAGAACACACACACAGCTGTATTTGAGAACAATCAACTCAAAAGTCTTTTTCAATGAATTAAAAATCCTGTACACATCCGTCCCACAGCCACACACAGGAATCCCTTGAGCTGGATTCGTGCCCAAAAGACACGCTCTCGGTCTCAAAGTAAAGACTATATTTGCATTTCCTAAGAGAATACCAGCGCTTGCAAGCCTGCAGAAAAAATAAATAAATAAAAAAAGAGAATAGAATGCTTTTGTTAATGCATAATGAAAATGATCCAGAAAAAGAGAAGAAAGTCAGAGAAATCCGAGACGGAGAGAGAAGCGGAGACTCCGCTGACATCAGCAGGCAGCCCACTATGACATCATCACAGTCGGCTTTGAATTGGGTTCAGATTTTAAATCTGTGAAATGTGAGCCAGATTTTGAATTCTTAATGATGTCATGCTGCATTCACACTCTATGACTCTATGGCAATGATTTTGCAACTTTCAGAGGTGGCAAGAGTAATCAAATATTCTACTCAAGTACATAATTTGTCTGAAGTACAAGTACAATTAATTTGAAATGAACAAGTAAGAATTAGATCATTCAAAATTTACTCTTTACTTGTTTTAACAGCGGGGGGTGGGGATAGAATGAGATTTTCACGATATGATAACCATATCAGAGTTTCACAGCATCTCAGTATCAAACAATTATTTAATAAATAAACTGTATTATTAAATGATGGTTATTATTACCATCAGTTCAAATGGCCGTTAAATGATTGTTTTGGTTGAATGCGTAATCAACTAAATTCAATAAATGATCAGTCCCTCCAGAAAAACGTGATTATGCGATCGCATGATTTAATGCATAATCAGACAAAGTCCGCATATTTATGCGGGGACCGCATTTTTTCAAATACACCGCACTTTTGCCGCATAAATTGCCTATTTCCACGTGCTAAATATGCGGGGCTAGCATGATTTCATAATCCCCGCATTTTCGTTGCAAAAAAAGTCTTATATATATATTAGCAGAAAGTTGAAAAATGTTTGTTTACTTCACACAAGAGCCGCCATTTTCCCCTATTGCCATGGGAACGTTTTGAAGTGACGTAATTACCCGACGTGAACTTCATCGAAAAGCTGCAAACCCCCGTGGTGAAACCATAGATATCGGTGAAACCATGATGAAGCACGCAAATTCCCATTTGCCAACAAAAATAACAGCAAAAGAGCAAAGCAGTTTCCCGGTGTGTTGACCGATTTCAAAACACAGCATCATGAAGCTTTGAAGCGTTATGAATCAGTGAGTCGATTCAGCAGTTCGGATCGCCAAAGTCACGTATTTCAGCAGTTTGACACACAATCCGAATCATGAATCGACTCACTGATTCATAACGCTTCGAAGCTTCATGATGCAGTGTTTTGAAATCGGTCCAAATTGAGCCATGTGATTATTACGGTCTTCAATAAAACACGATGAGAACTTAAATATTCAATTAAAAATATTCGCTTTTTTTTTCTCTTTTTCATCAAACCGCAGTTTTTGCAAGTTTTATCGCATAAAATTGCATAAATATCCCGCATTTTCCACAGCATTTTTTAAGAAAACGTGCCGCATAATCAAGGATTTTAGCCCGCAACAATCACAAAAAAAAGCCGCATTTTTCTGGAAGGACTGAAATGATTATGAATTAGATAATTTTATAATGTATTAAAATGTTTAAGAATAATAAGAGTCCTATGAAATTTATATATTTATATACACAAATATATTATCAAGAACGGTGGTAATAAAAAAAAAAGTGCTAAAAACCAAAGATTTACTCAATTAAACCATGGATTAAAAGTATTCTTAAATAATGTTTACATTATGTATTATTATTTTGACAAGTACGTTTTATTGTAGGCCTACAATAGTAATATATTTCTGTCATAATTTCTTCTAGGTAAAACAAACGTTTATTTTGACGGTTGTAGTGAAGACCTGTTTCAGAGTGTATTTGACAATGGTTTTTATTCAAAGATCAGATCAGCTCTGGAAATGTTCATGTGTTCATGTCCAAATACGGTTTGTGAAACGTTAAAAACAGCACAAGCATCATCACGCGTACTTGAGAATGTAGAAGAAACGGCAATGCTCATGCACACAGAGACAGAACAAGCAGATCATATATTCATATAGCAGTGTTTTGAGCTTTAACATTCACAGACCATGTCGGGATTTGATATTGTACAGCTCTACTTTCAATTTATTCATTCATTCATCCATCAGTTTGGGTGTTTTACGTGACATCTGCGTTATACTGTAAATTCAATGTTCATGGATTCAGGGATTCCCTCTGCATCACAGAAATCATTCAGCATTAAGTTATAAACACACCTTTATCTGCACAGAGGGATGTTGTTCCAGAACATGCGTTTCCTCATTTTGCATCCACTTTGCATCCACATTTATTGCAAATTTTATATCCTCCAGGACAACCACACGTACATTCTTTTTTTCTCAATATCCAAAGTATTTCCATACTAGCCAGGGTTTCTCAACGGCGTCTCAATGGAGTCGTTTCCGGAGCACAACCCCCCTCCTTTGTATTATTGATTTATTGATTTATTTTTACTCAGTAACAGTTTAAAATGTAGCGAAGTACAATACTTCAAACAAAACATTCTAAAGGAAAAGGAAAATTACAAATTTTTAAAACTACTTAAAGGGATCATGAACTGGCTTTTTTATTTTTTTAATTATACTGTTGTCTGAGGTCAACTTATGACGTTCATGTGGTTTTTATATTCAAAAACATCATAATGAATAAGTAATAGGCTATTTTCTGCCCTGGTTTTGAGATGCTCTCATGGAACGCTCGGTTTCTATGGGTGTGCCGACTTGTAAGTAAACGCCCACAGCTAGGATTGGATAAGATTTGCATATTTAATGAGCTTCGGCTCCTCTCAGTACATGTGGGAATTGTTCTGAAAGTGTGTGGGGAAGCGCTCGCAAAATGTCTTCATCAAACAAACACAATAACCACCTGCGATTGATTGGAATTATTTTCTTTTTTGACCCACCCCGATCAGTGGATATAACCGCGGACCATACACACACGTGCACGCAAGAAACTAACGTTATTTCACTATTTAAGATAGCCCGTCGGCAGGCCAGGCTTACGTTTTGGTAGCCCGTCTGAAAAACACATAGGCCCGGGATGTTGGGCTTTGCGAGCACTGGCCCATAACGTTACAAGTCCGAGTCTGATCACGAATGAACCAAAAACACCTCAAATAAAGGATTCTCCAGCCTGTGACAGCGTGCTAATGTTCAGTTAGACATGTACACATAAACAATACGATCTGTAACAATGCAATACTGTCACATATAAAAAACATGTTTTACTCACATAAGTTTCTGTCAGATCCGATATATAAGGCACAGCATTGTGTTTTAATCTCAAGACGTCTGCAAATCCAGTCTCGACCTGTATCTTGTTTACAAACGATTCCGCGGTGAAATGAAGCCAACAAACGCGCAATGTCTTACGCAAGTGAGCTGTAACCGGCATGTTTATTGCTCGGTAGCGCGACCCGTTTAGCTCCACAGCGTTTCACCACACAATGACGTCAAGGGTCGACATATTCTGAGATCTCTCGTTTTCTGGGCCCGGTGTCAATAAAAGCTTTTCTTTGACTAACAAGGACGTTTTCAGCTCCGAAACATACAGGATATTCTTATATCACATTTACATACATTTACATTTATGCATTTGGCAGACGCTTTTATCCAAAGCGACTTACATTGCATTCAAGGTACACATTTTACATTTTGCCAGTTCTTGCTTTCCCTGGGATTCGAACCCATGACCTTGGCATTGCTAGCGCCATGCTCGAATATCACGATGAACTTATACCTATATATCAAAGTCTCAAAGGAAAGTTGATTTGTCAATTCATCACCCCTTTAAAAAAAAGTAGAAGTACACAGAAAAACTACTCAACTACAGTTGTTACTACATAGTGATGTTACTATAGTGATGTTACTACAGAGTAAATGTAATTCGTTACTTTCCACCTCTGCCAACTTTATCCGTGATGACACCAAAATACAGCATCTCACGCATATTGAAAAAAAAAAATTAATGCACCAAACAGTCAAATGTGATAAAAGCAAGTTACCTAATACCTCTAACTGCTCATTTTGATATAGCATTACATTACAATTGGCAAGTGCAGATTTTTTAAATTCTGAATTTGACAAAGACGTTCGTTTTTTTTTTCTAGTAGAAGAATAATAAATATGTTAAAGCTACACTGTGTAACTTTTTTTGTTTATTCTTAGCTAAAAACACTTAGTTCTTTCAAAAATATATGTGCTCATTAATGTATATTTACTTCTTTCAAGTAATAAAGTATTCTCGTAAGTTTATAATATGCCATTGAAAATACATACGGGTAAGGGGTTCGAGTGGGGGTCGCCATGTTGCCCCTCCATCTTGAAAGTACATTAGCCAAAGAGAGACATACCCGTAAATTCAAGCTTCGCCTTTCGCGTTTTAACACTCGATGGCTCGCACCTCCGTCACATCAACTGATCTCTGCTCACGGAGAAAATTATATAGCCTACAATGTAAACTTTGCCTTACGCTAGTGATGTCGTACAATATACAAAATAACGATAGCACTGATAAAAGTTACTTTTCTATGATTAGCTTGCATTCGTCTGGGAACCTGATAGCTGATGTTAGCAATGAAATGATAAATAAATTACGAAAACGTAAAACTATTATTCATTTTACATTCATTTTACATAGACGTCATAACCTACATGTTAACTGACAAATTAAATAACTGCAAATTATAATAGTTTTCTAAAGTAACCTCATCACTTGAAGGAACACTAATGGACGAGGTCGAACTGGAAGCCATGTTAATCTTGGACTAAATCGGCCACCGTAGGAGTTAAAACGAAATCAGAATTGGGAGGAACAGAAACTAATATTTACTGGATGGTCATATACCTTTTCACCGCTAAATGGGGGAAAATATCACACAGTGTAGCTTTAATACTGACACAACATAAAGATTTAGCCATAATTCAACGGGAGATTTGTACACTTTAGTGTTAAATGTGTTAAAAAAAGCTCAACAACAACAAATGTGAATACAGTGCAGAAATGAAATACAGCGTGGAAAAGTCTTAACACCCAACAGACAGTGGGAATGTTTCCTAAATCAATGCCAAGACAAATGCACAACAACAAAAAAACCTCAATTCAGTTATGTAATTTATTTTTAAATATCTGATTCATCATGCATGTTTGTAGCATGAGGTTACGGAACCTCGCTCGCTTGTTTATGTTCCGGTCTATTGGAATATATTTTCCATTGATGACTCAAGGCTATGAATGTTTGTTCGTACATTCAGTCCAAACCACAAGATGCAGTGATTCAGATATTAAAAATAAAGAAATATCTATTTTTTATTGCATTAGATCAAGTGGTATGCTATTGTCCCAGCTATATCACCTCCCTGTGGCAGTACTAATATTTTAGGGTCCTACGTATACTATTAGTCTCTGAAACAATCCCTGAAACAAGCACTTACTAATGAGCACAATGAAAAACATGGACAGCTGAGTCTGTTGCTATGGTAGACTGTCTTTACACACAACACACCACACACCACACCAGGAACTGCGTGTGATCGATTTTCCCATCCGTGAATTAGCGCATTCCAGTCCTAGGGTGTAAATCTATGACTCAGAGATTACAGGAAAAGACCACATCTAACATAAAACATCTATTAGGAAACTTAAAACTGATAGCATGTGCATATCTGTATGCATGTGCATTTTTATTACTTAATGCATTGGCAATGTGAAGCCTTTTTTCCTGTATTTTCTGACTTTGTAGAGACTCAAAGTGCATTTTAGATGCTATATGTTGTTTTGTGCATCATAAGGTTTGCATTCATAATACTATTGATAACTATGAGCTGCTTTTGGATACGAAGAATTACATATGGTGGGGGACAAGAGATCAAATATTCATTGTGAATTCAAGTTTGCATTAACAGTGTAATCTGATTCACAAACAACTGACTCTTATGAACAAATTCTTTTAATGCATCAATCAAAAAGACTCACGGATGAAAATCACTGTCACTATAATTGAATATAATTGCATGTTGTCATATGATTAACTATTTAGTGCTGATTCATTCAGCGAAAGGCTCATCAGATTGATTTAAACCAGTATCTTTTGCGCTTTTGGTTGTTTTTGAATACTTTAATAAAAGATCTGATTCATAAGAGTCATTTGTGTGTGAATCAGAGTACATTCACAACTAAAATACAAGTTATTTTGCTGTGGCGCTAGAGATTCAGTCTCTGAAAAATAACCAACCATGTGTAACTCTCTCTGCTTATCTGTCATGTAATGACACAAGGAGTAAAACACAAACTTGTGCATATAGCAAAACCACTTGTGTGGCCTTGTGTTTAAAGATCTAGACTGGTATCAAAAAGGGTTTCGCTTTAAATCCTGTAAGGCACGACCCGATTAGATTTGTGGACTTCTAAAGGTGTAGAGTAATTTACTTCAGATAAAAGCATCTGCTAAATCACTACTTACAGATGCTTTATCAAGGCACAACAGACCTGTTCTTTGGAAACTCTCCAAAGACTTTCCCAGGTCCTGTGTTTTTAACACAATGCATGCTTCATTAGCTAATGGCTTTCAGATCAATTTACAGTTCATTCAACAATTTACAATTTATCAAATGCAGTCCATCAAATAAAAAGCTGGCAGTCAGTAGTTTTAAAGTCCCACTGAAGTGTCTTGAAACACGCAGCATTATTATTGAATGTGTCTCTTCACAAAGAGAGGGCGGGGCATATCAAAAAAGCTCCTCCCCCAATAGCGTTTAGTTTATATTATAGCTCAGAGCCGTTGAGCTCGGAAAAGCCGTAGTTTCCTCCTAATCTCTAACCTGTCGTGTCTCTGGACCGTCTCGATCACATGATCCGCTCTTTGCTGTCGTGACTCTGGACCGACTCGATCACATGATCCGCTCTGTGCTGTCGTGTCTCTGGACCGACTCGATCACATGATCCGCTCTGTGCTTTCGTGTCTCTGGACCGACTCGATCACATGATCCGCTCTGTGCTTTCGTGTCTCTGGACCGACTCGATCACATGATCCGCTCTGTGCTTTCGTGTCTCTGGACTGACTCGATCACATGATCCGCTCTGTGCTTTCGTGTCTCTGGACCGACTCGATCACATGATCCGCTCTGTGCTTTCGTGTCACTAGACTGACTCGATCACATGATCCGCTCTGTGCTGTCGTGTCTCTGGACCGACTCGATCACATGATCCGCTCTGTGCTGTCGTGTCTCTGGACCGACTCGATCACATGATCCGCTCTGTGCTGTCATGACTCTGGACCGACTCGATCACATGATCCGCTCTTTGCTGTCGTGACTCTGGACCGACTCGATCACATGATCCGCTCTGTGCTGTCGTGTCTCTGGACCGACTCGGTCACATGATCCGCTCTGTGCTGTCGTGACTCTGGACCGACTCGATCACATGATCCGCTCTGTGCTGTCGTGTCTCTGGACCGACTCGGTCACATGATCCGCTCTGTGCTGTCGTGTCTCTGGACCGACTCGATCACATGATCTGCTCTGTGCTGTCGTGTCACTGGACCGACTCGATCACATGATCCGCTCTGTGCTGTCGTGTCACTGGACCGACTCGATCACATGATCCGCTCTGTGCTGTCGTGACTCTGGACCGACTCGATCACATGATCCGCTCTGTGCTGTCGTGTCACTGGACCGACTCGATCACATGATCCGCTCTGTGCTGTCGTGTCTCTGGACCGACTCGATCACATGATCCGCTCTGTGCTGTCGTGTCACTGGACCGACTCGATCACATGATCCGCTCTGTGCTGTCGTGTCACTGGACCGACTCGATCACATGATCCGCTCTGTGCTGTCGTGACTCTGGACCGACTCGATCACATGATCCGCTCTGTGCTGGCGTGTCTCTGGACCGTCTCGATCACATGATCCGCTCTGTGCTGTCGTGACTCTGGACCGACTCGATCACATGATCCACTCTGTGCTGTCGTGACTCTAGACCGACTCGATCACATGATCCGCTCTGTGCTGTCGTGACTCTGGACCGACTCGATCACATGATCCGCTCTGTGCTGTCGGCGTCTCTGGACCGACTCGATCACATGATCCGCTCTGTGCTGTCGTGACTTTGGACCGACTCGATCACATGATCCGCTCTGTGCTGTCGTGTCACTGGACCGACTCGATCACATGATCCGCTCTGTGCTGGCGTGTCTCTGGACTGACTCGATCACATGATCCGCTCTGTGCTGTCGTGTCTCTGGACCGACTCGATCACATGATCCGCTCTGTGCTGTCGTGTCTCTGGACCGACTCGATCACATGATCTGCTCTGTGCTGTCGTGTCTCTGGACCGACTCGATCACATGATCCGCTCTGTGCTGTCGTGTCACTGGACCGACTCGATCACATGATCCGCTCTGTGCTGTCGTGTCACTGGACCGACTCGATCACATGATCAGCTCTGTGCTGTCGTGTCTCTGGAACGACTCGATCACATGATCCGCTCTGTGCTGTCGTGTCTCTGGAACGACTCGATCACATGATCCGCTCTGTGCTGTCGTGTCTCTGGACCGACTCGATCACATGATCCGCTCTGTGCTGTCTGTCTCTGGACCGACTCGAGTCTCTGGACCGACTCGATCACATGATCCGCTCTGTGCTGTCGTGTCTCTGGACCGACTCGATCACATGATCCGCTCTGTGCTGTCGTGACTCTGGACCGACTCGATCACATGATCCGCTCTGTGCTGTCTGTCTCTGGACCGACTCGATGACATGATCCGCTCTGTGCTGTCGTGTCTCTGGACCGACTCGATCACATGATCCGCTCTTTGCTGTTGTGACTCTGGACCGACTCGATCACATGATCCGCTCTGTGCTGTCGTGTCTCTGGACCGACTCGATCACATGATCCGCTCTGTGCTGTCGTGTCACTGGACCGACTCGATCACATGATCCGCTCTTTGCTGTCGTGACTCTGGACCGATTTGATCACATGATCCGCTCTTTGCTGTCGTGACTCTGGACCGACTCGATCACATGATCCGCTCTTTGCTGTCGTGACTCTGGACCGACTCGATCACATGATCCGCTCTTTGCTGTCGTGACTCTGGACCGACTCGATCACATGATCCGCTCTTTGCTGTCGTGACTCTGGACCAACTCGATCACATGATCCGCTCTGTGCTGTCGTGACTCTGGACCGACTCGATCACATGATCCGCTCTGTGCTGTCGTGACTCTGGACCGACTCGATCACATGATCCGCTCTGTGCTGTCGTGTCTCTGGACCGACTCGATCACATGATCCGCTCTGTGCTGTCTGTCTCTGGACCGACTCGATCACATGATCCGCTCTTTGCTGTCGTGACTCTGGACCGACTCGATCACATGATCCGCTCTGTGCTGTCGTGACTCTGGACCGACTCGATCACATGATCCGCTCTGTACTGTCGTGTCTCTGGACCGACTCGATCACATGATCCGCTCTGTGCTGTCGTGACTCTGGACCGACTCGATCACATGATCCGCTCTGTGCTGTCGTGTCTCTGGACCGACTCGATCACATGATCCGCTCTGTGCTGTCTGTCTCTGGATCGACTCGATCACATGATCCGCTCTGTGCTGTCGTGACTCTGGACCGTCTCGATCACATGATCCGCTCTGTGCTGTCGTGTCACTGGAACGACTCGATCACATGATCCGCTCTGTGCTGTCGTGTCTCTGGACCGACTCGATCACATGATCCGCTCTGTGCTGTCGTGTCTCTGGACCGACTCGATCACATGATCCGCTCTGTGCTGTCGTGTCTCTGGAACGACTCGATCACATGATCCGCTCTGTGCTGTCGTGTCTCTGGACCGACTCGATCACATGATCCGCTCTGTGCTGTCGTGTCTCTGGACCGACTCGATCACATGATCCGCTCTGTGCTGTCGTGTCTCTGGACCGACTCGATCACATGATCCGCTCTGTGCTGTCGTGTCTCTGGACCGACTCGATCACATGATCCGCTCTGTGCTGTCGTGTCTCTGGACCGACTCGATCTCATGATCCGCTCTGTGCTGGCGTGTCTCTGGACCGACTCGATCACATGATCCGCTCTGTGCTGTCGTGTCTCTGGACCGACTCGATCACATGATCCGCTCTGTGCTGTCGTGTCACTGGACCGACTCGATCACATGATCCGCTCTGTTCTGTCGTGTCTCTGGACCGACTCGATCTCATGATCCGCTCTGTGCTGTCGTGTCACTGGACCGACTCGATCACATGATCCGCTCTGTGCTGTCGTGTCACTGGACCGACTCGATCACATGATCCGCTCTGTGCTGTCTGTCACTGGACCGACTCGATCACATGATCCGCTCTGTGCTGTCGTGTCTCTGGACCGACTCGATCACATGTTCCGCTCTGTGCTGTCGTGTCTCTGGACCGACTCGATCACATGATCCACTCTGTGCTGTCGTGTCTCTGGACCGACTCGATCACATGATCCGCTCTGTGCTGTCGTGACTCTGGACCGACTCGATCACATGATCCGCTCTGTGCTGTCTGTCTCTGGATCGACTCGATCACATGATCCGCTCCGTGCTGTCGTGTCACTGGACCGACTCGATCACATGATCCGCTCTGTGCTGTCGTGACTCTGGACCGACTCGATCACATGATCCGCTCTGTGCTGTCTGTCTCTGGATCGACTCGATCACATGATCCGCTCCGTGCTGTCGTGTCACTGGACCGACTCAATCACATGATCGTGTCACTGGACCGATTCGATCACATGATCCGCTCTGTGCTGTCGTGTCTCTGGACCGACTCGATCACATGATCCGCTCTGTGCTGTCGTGTCTCTGGACCGACTCGATCACATGATCCGCTCTGTGCTGTCATGTCTCTGGACTGACTCGATCACATGATCCGCTCTGTGCTGTCGTGTCTCTGGACCGACTCGATCACATGATCCGCTCTGTGCTGTCGTGTCTCTGGACCGACTCGATCACATGATCCGCTCTGTGCTGTCGTGTCACTGGACCGACTCGATCACATGATCCGCTCTGTGCTGTCGTGTCTCTGGACCGACTCGATCACAAGATCCGCTCTGTGCTGTCATGTCACTGGACCAACTCGATCACATGATCCGCTCTGTGCTGTCTGTCTCTGGACCGACTCGATCACATGATCCGCTCTGTGCTGTCTGTCTCTGGACCGACTCGATCACATGATCCGCTCTGTGCTGTCGTGACTCTGGACCGACTCGATCACATGATCCGCTCTGTGCTGTCGTGACTCTGGACCGACTCGATCACATGATCCGCTCTGTGCTGTCGTGTCTTTGGACCGACTCGATCACATGATCCGCTCTGTGCTGCGGCAGGTCACATGACTCTAACGTGAATCCAGACTTCATTCGCCCCAATGGAAAGCATATTTACACTGTCTGAATCATTCCCTATCCCCTATCCAGTGCACTGTGTGCCATTCACCATGTAGAAAATAGTAAATGTGCGAACATGTGACCGATTTCAGCCGCAGCTTCAGCGTCTGATTATAATGTAGGGGTTCAGAGTCTAGAGAGCATTTGATTGGACAGAAAATCTGATGAGAAGCTAAAGTGCAGAGTGATGTCATCAAAATCATTGATCCATAATGGCGGAAGTGAGAGACTGTAAGTTTTGAACGCTTATATCTTCTAAATGTGAATGTTGTCATTGTTTTTGAGCAGTAAGGCTAATATATTCATACTAAAAAGCCAAAAAACTTCAATTTTGAGCTCATGGGGACTTTAAGGCCCATTCACACCAAGAACGATAACTATTAAGATAACAAAGATAACTACCGGCAGACAATATTGTTCTGTTTATTATAAGCAGACGCTGCAGTTTTGTTGTCTGACGCTTTAAATGCTCGAGCTCTTTAAAGCAGGATGGATTCTTGGCTCTCAATGTTTTTATAGTTCATCAGCTGGAAAAAAAATGTTTTGAAAGCGATTCATCACAGCGCAGAATAATATCCAAAACATCCATAGAAATGTGTTTCGCATTTTTTATGCAATTTCATCAAAACAGTGTCTAGTATATGCCTATAGTGTGCCTATGTGAGTACATAATTTGTGCTTTGGGGTATGCGAATAATGCTTCTATTATTTGCATTATTTGCTATTAAATGCATCCATGGTAAGCATGAGAGAATCCTTCTAAATTAAAATAAATAACGACATTTCATGTGTATACAAATAAATATTCCTACCGAGTATACAATAAACTCTTATTTGATTATGTTCCAGAGACATGACTGTCATCACTTTGAAGCGCTTTCTTCTGGCCCTGCTGACTCTCACCCTACCCAGACCCGACTCTGCTTCGCTTGGCTTCGCCGAGGAGTTTGAAAGCCGAGATGATGTACTTGAAAGCGAATTCTTGTATGCTGGTCGAACCAAGCGCTCCCCTGACCCTCCCAGCGCCTCCGATGTGGACAAATGCTCCTACACCTTCATCGTGCCTCAGCGGAAGACCACGGGCGCCATCTGTGTGAACTCGAAAGAGCCAGAAGCCCTGCTGGAGAACCGCGTGAACAAGCAGGAGCTGGAGCTGCTGAATGGAGAGCTGCACAAGCAGAAACGTCAGATCGAGACGCTGCAGCAGCTGGTGGAGGTGGACGGCGGCGTGGTGAACGAAGTCAAGCTCCTTCGCAAGGAGTCGCGCAACATGAACTCCCGAGTGACACAGCTCTACATGCAGCTGCTGCACGAGATCATACGCAAGAGAGACAATGCGCTTGAGGTTTCTCAGCTGGAGAACCGCGTGCTGAATCACACGTCAGAAATGCAGCAGCTAACCGCACGCTACCGGGATCTGGAGCACAAATACCTGCACTTGGCAACGCTTGCCAGCAATCAGAGCGCGATCATAGCGCAGCTAGAGGAGCAGTGCAGAAGAGGAGGTTTTGTTGCTGGTGGTGGAGCTGGTGTTGTACGACAAGCACGGCCGTACCAGCCTCCTGCAATCCTACCACAGCAACCACAGACGCCTCAACACCGCCAACAACCTCCACCTCCGGTCCAGCATTCCCCAGCCAGGCCTTTCCACCCGCCGACCTACACCCGCCACAACAACCAGATCACCAATGAAATCCAGAGTGACCAAAACTCCAAAGCAATACCACCGACTTTACCAACCATAGCCTCTGATACACACAGTTCCTCAACAGATAAACCCTCAGGTGAGTATCTCTTCCACAAAGAATCTGTGAAATTTGCAGTAAAAAAAACAGATGTGGCTACCAGAGCTTTACCATAAAAAGCTACATTTTCGGTTTTATGGATTGAACACTAAAATCTGTTATACACTAATAACAACCTTAAGAACACAGGTGGTGAAGAACAAAGACACACGATGAGTCATGAATCAAGTAACTTTTCCATAAGCTGAGGTAAATATTAATATATAGAAGGTGCACAGGAATACAAAACACCATCATGGAAACACTAAAATATGCAGTGACACTAAAATGATGCAATAAACATTAATAACGCAACACAACACAAAAAAAAAATGTGTGCAAAAAAAAAAAACTGAACAAGTGCTGTCAAACGATCAATCACATCCAAAATAAAAGTTTGTTTACATAATATATGTGTGTACTGAGTACAATTATTATATAAACACACACACATACATGCATGTATATATTTAAGATTTTTTAAAAATATTTATTTATAATATACATTATATATATATATATATATATATATATATATATATATATACATACATTATATATATATATATATACATACAATATATATATATATATATATATATATATATATATATATATATATATATATATATATTATGTAAACAAACTTTTATTTTGGATGCATAACATTAACATCATATCATATTTTATTGTATCGTATCATATCGTATCATATATCATATCGTATCATAGCGTATCGTATTGTATCATAACATATCACATAATATATCATATTGTATCATTGTATCATATCATATCGTATCATAGCATAGCGTATCATATCATATATCATATTGTATCATATCGTATCATATCATAGCGTATCGTATCATATCATGTCGTATCATATCATATAATATATCATATCGTATCATTGTATCATAGCGTATCATAGCATAGTGTATTGTATTGTATCATAATGTATCATATTGTATCATAGCATAGCATATCGTATCGTATCATATTGTATCATAGCGTATTGTATCGTATCGTAGTGTATCGTATTGTATCATAGCGTATCGTATTGTATCATAACGTATCCTATCGTATAATATATCATATCACATCATATTGTATCATAGTGTATCGTATCATATCGTATGATAGCGTAACGTATTGTATCATAACATATCATATTGGATCATAGCATATCGTATCGCATCATATCGTATCGTATTATAGCGTATCATATTGTATCATAACGTATCATATTCAATCATAGCGTATCTTATCGTATCATATTGTATCATAGCGTATCGTAGTGTATCATAACGTATCATATTGTATCGTATCGTATCATATTGTATCATAACGTATCCTATCGTATCATATTGTATCATAGCGTATCGTATTGTATCAAAACATATCATATTGTATCGTATCGTATCATAACGTATCATATTGTATCATAGCGTATCGTATTATATCATAACACATCATATTGTATCATAGCGTATCATATCATACTGTATCGTTGTGTATCATAGCGTATCGTATTGTCTCATAACGTATCATATTGTATCATAGCGTATCGTATCATATCGTATCGTGTTGTATCATAACGTATCATATTGTATCATAGCGTTTCATATTGTATCATTGCGTATCGTATCAGTGTATCATATCGTATCATATCGTATCATATCAAATCGTAGCATGTCATAGTGTATCGTACCATATCATATATCATATCATAGCGTATCGTATTGTATCATAACGTTTCATATTGTATCATAGCGTATCGTATCGTATCGCATCATATCGTATCATAACGTATCATAGTGTATCGTATCACAGCGTATCATATTGTATCATAGCGTATCGTATCTTATCGCATTGTATCATAATGTATTATATTGTATCATAGCGTAGTAGTATCAAATCGTAGCGTATCATGGCTTATCGTATCATAGCGTATCGTATTGTATCATAGCGTATCGTATTGTATTGTATCATAATGTATCAACGTATCCTATCGTATAGTTTCATATCATATCATAACATAATAACATAAATGTAATAACTGATATCAAAAACAATTTAAATGAAAAAAACATCAAACGTGAGTGTTTTTTTCACTGTAAATTATAAGATGACTTGTTTTTTCCCCCACTAACAGTAACAGTATTGTAACAGTATTGGTATTGTGGTATTGCCCGTTTGATATTTACAGTACTCTCCAAATGTTAGGAAATGCCATAGGCAAAGGATTTTGAATAATATCAGCATAAATCCTTATCAATATTATTTTGTGATGATGTTGCATTGATAAGGGACATCACAAACTCTGAAAACATATAGGGCTGCAAATGGGCTGAAAATTTCCAGTAAATCTCCAGAAACATTCCAAAAGTTTCCAAAAAAACTTCAGGAAAAAAAAAAAAAATTCTGTAAACTTTGCAACCATAACAGATCGCAATGCACAATTTGTCATTATGTCATTAAAGAGTAATTGAAAATATAAAATGGCTGCATAATGATAATTGCACGTTACTTTAATGCATTTAAGTATTTATGGTGATACTGTCCAAACCCCCACATTGAAACCTATTTCCAAACATCTGAAAGGTACTGTACTTAATCGTTAATGGAATCATGAAGTAACTGGAAATGTTAAGTGGAGTCTGAGAAGCAAAATGATTTAAAAATCCCTTTCCTTCTTACAGCACAGTTTAAAGAGCAAAAAATGTTAAAGAAAAACATTCCCTTACAGAACGCATGACGCAAGTCTCCACAATGCGAACTTCTGCAAAGTATTTTGTGTACGCAACAGGATCAGCGTGACTAATGAGAAACATCTAAACAGCCAGCAATCTTCCTTTCTTGCAGCGCTTCAGCAGATTTACAATGTTAATTGTCTTTTGCACACTGAGTATGATAAATAAGTAGGATACGCCTAAGTGGTTTGGTTACATCAGTGGTTCCAAATCAAACAGCTCAGAGGTTCACCGACACAAGCAACATGGAGACACGTGGATATCCCTGCCACTGATCACGCCAGAGAGCTTGGCCTCCGTCCCATTACAACACAATGATTTGGCAACATAAGAGTGAACTAAGAGTGCACATTAATCTTGGGAGGAAAACCCTCCAAGACACGAACCACTTTAAAGCGCTTAAATGGGGGATTCCAGACAGCATTCAGCAAACTTCTACAGTGGGATCTGTGGTTTGATGTAAGAGGTTTAAGTATTGTTTACTATTCTGCTATATGGGGATTTCTATGAGGTATACCGAGAGCTTGAGACGCTCAAATGCAGTGAATGTAAATGACGGGGTGACAGTACATGGTTATGATCATAAACATGTACACACTTCCCTAAAATCTCCCTCGCAATATCACCAAAACACACATACACACTATATCCACTGCAGTCGTCTGCAAATTCATCCTGTCGCCGTGTTTTCTTTTTAACATGCCATTAAAATCACGCCTCTGGAAGTTATTAGCAGGATTTTCACCCACAACAAACAACTTCAGAGTGCTAATGTGCTATGTTTAAACAGATTCACGCACGCTTAACAACATGTAATGCGTCAGTTGACTGCACAATTTCTAATAAATATCCCACACTGCAACCGTAATACAGCTTTTGCAATATTTACTCGCTACTTTATCGATCTTACAGTAGTTTCCACAGGCAACATCTTGTGCATAGAAACCCGATGTTTACACCTAAATCTACAACTGAATGCCATACACTCTAAAAAAAAAAAGGTTCTATATGGCACCAAAAATGGTTCTTGGCTCGTAATCATAGGGGAACCTTTTTAAGTGCTATATAGCACCAATTTTGGTGCTTCAGTGGTTCTTCAGCGGTTCTTCACCGGTTCTTTGACTAAGGTGCTATATAGCACCACTAACTATGGTGCTATATAGCACCGCTACCATATACAGACCATGTTAAGATATGGTGCTATATAGCACCAAAAATGGTTCCCCTATGATTACGACGAAGAACCATTTTTGGTGCCATATAGAACCTTTTTTTTTTTAGAGTGTATAATGATATGCAAAATATACATTGCTCCTTTTTTGTGGCTCTGAATAAAAGCGTCTGCTAAATGCATGAATGTAAATGTAAAACATTAGTCATTTAGCAGACGCTTTTATCCAATATAGCATGTTGAAAACGCCAGAGGATGACAAAACTTCCAATGTAAATCATTCTGGTGGATCAAAACAGGCTGGATGCCCAATTGCAGCACATAACACACAAAAAAACAATTAAGAAGCTCATTTTATTATAGGATTTTTGGGGGAAACTGAGAGGTTATATGTGCCGTTTATGCAGTGCATTCAACCATCATTGAAAACAAGGCAATGCATGCTGTAAACAAGTCCTTAAAGGCATAATGAACAATCGTCTAAAACTTCAAAGTCAATGAATGAATCACAGAAGGTCCTTTCAAAAAGAGATGACTGTGATTTCAGAGCAGACTGTGAGTAGCTCTTACTCACGAGATCAGACTTGCTCATCAAGAGTCTGGAAAATGATCCGGTCCCATGCAGATTGATTCCAGTCGGACCCTTTCGAGAACCTAATGCGTGATTATTCAACAATAACACTCCTAATCTGAAACGAAATGTCAGAACAGCCGTCACAGAAAGACAAAAAGCAGATAGGTCCGAGACAAATCAGAACACAAACTGTGACAAATCGATTCCATTGTGGTTTTTTTATTAGCTACATTAGGAGAAAATCAACAAGCGAAGGGTAATTTGAGACAGAAACTTCAATGAGTGTTCTCTGAAACCAGCTGACCCTCAGATGAATGTCTCACTATAATCTAGTACATTTATTAGAGTAACGAGGGTAAGATATCAATCCGGCCTGACTCATGGAAGTGAATCTCGACTGATGACGTATCATTTGCATGCTCAAGCCTAATATAGTTTAATGCATTTCTCAGACATTTCTCTGTAAACATTGCATTTGCAAACAGCTCACTTTCTATCACATCTTCTGCAATGCACTCACTGCAGACAAACGGAAAATAAGACCAACAAATGGAAACATTTAAAGGGATAGCTCACCCAAAAATGAAATTCTGTCATTAACAGTGTTGGGCACATTACTTAAAAAAAGTAATTAGTTATAGTTGCTAGTTACTTCTTACAAATAGTAACTGAGTTAGTAACGGAGTTACATCATTGTAAAAGTAACTAATTACCAGGGAAAGTAATTACTGCGTTACTTTTTTTTTTTCAAATGTTCAAATATGTCAAATAACTTGGATGCTCCCAATTTTAAAGGTCCCGTTCTTCGTGTCTTTTTGAAGCTTTGATTGTGTTTACAGTGTGCAATATAACATGTGTTCATGTTTCGCGTGTAAAAAAAAAACTGTATTTTTAACACAATTTACTCATCTGTACACCGCTGTTTTCACTGTCCTAAAAACGGCTGATGAGTTCCTTATTCTATGAAGTCCCTCCTTCAGAAATACGTAACGAGTTCTGATTGTGCCAGCGGTTCCCGTGTTGTGATTCGACAGCAGCTTAGCGAACGTAACTTGCATGGAAAGGTCACGCCTCTTAACGGGAGATGTATGCGCTTAATGATCTCTACAGCGTCCCTGGGAAAGCCAAACAAAGGTGATTTGACTCCGGGATGAAAATAACAGCGTCTCGACGACATGGCGACAAACACACTCAAACGCAACACTTCCTTTTCTCCACGCGACCGTCCTCTTCTCCACGTGGGAAAGCAACAAGACCACGCCCCCTTTTTCCGCGTATTCTTGTGGGCGGAGGTTAGTCTGTTCTACTGTTCTACTGACGTCATTAATGAAGGAAGTACCAGGATGTAGTCCAAGCCGGCCGTTCGCTGTAGGCTTTGAAAGGGAACTTCTGTTAAATAAAATATCTCGCTTGGCATTGAACTTTGAGCTTTATAATTTTACAGGTATTATTTATGCTCTAACAGCAACATTACACACTAACTAAAGTTTGAACAGTGGGATCACGAAGAATGGGACCTTTAAGACGCATCGCATCTCTAGTCACTATGATGGTACTCGCTGCGATCAGAAAACTAAACCTACTAAAACAAGTCTTTTTGTGGAAACCTGAATGCAATAAGTGTCTGTTTCTAAAAGGTACCAAATGGTGCAATCTTACTTCAACAGAAGCCCTCATCCAGGCATCCTTCACCAAATTTATTAGCTTCCAAATGGAAAACAAATGTCGTTAACATTCAGACCTTTGGCAGAAACACCCCCAAGAGGCTTGAAGATATAGAAATAATAACCTGAGGCATCCCGTCTGAGAACAGAGGCACTGGCTGGCGAAAGTTTGATTTGGCTCTTGGACTGAAGCTTGTTAGCAAACTCGTTAGACACCTTTGCTCGAGGTTCTGTAAATCGCAACGGTCAGAAGCAGAGTGTGCATGTCAATTTTCTAGATGATTTTCCATCTCCTTAGGGCAGTTTTTACGATGCACAAAACGGTGTGAAGAGCATGCAGTCATAATGAAAACAGCATTGCCTCAAATGTGCTGCTGGAAACTTGTGAGTCCAGATGAGAAAACAACAGCTCAGCTACAACGGTTGCATAAGTGCTGTCAAATAAGATGTGACTATATCCACTCGACTGCTCTGGTAACATTGAGAAAAAGCACTCAAATGACACAATAAATGAAAAAAATGTGTTATGTAACAATTTCTTTTTACTTGGTAATGTTACTTAAAGCTTTATGGTTATTTACAATGCATTAATTATGCCTTGTAATGCATTGCATGTCACATGAATAATTGTAAACAAAGCTATAATACACCTTTAGAAAGTATAATGCACTAAAACACAACAAACCAACCAATTTCAGATGTAACAAGGAATCGATGAATATGCATTTTAACTTTGGTTACAATTATTTATGAAAAGATATAATGCATTAAAGTACCTTTATGAGTACCTTTATAATGCATTGTGCATTAAGTAAAGTGTTACCGCCGTTATACAAGTATGTTTAATGCATTAATTATGCTTTGTAATGCATTGTATGGTCTCATGAATAACTGTACAGTTATAATATAACATAACATACTTATCTATTCATTGTTACACCTATAGAAAGTATAACGCACTAAAAGAAGACTACAATTTTAGATGTAAAAAGGAATCTGCAAATATTCTAATGCCTTTATAATGCATCACAAAAGCCTTAAGTATAGTGTCACAGATTAAAAAAAATAAAAAAAGGAAAACCCTACAGGATTATGGGTAGTCGATCACAAATAGTAAATAAAAATAATGCTTAACGATAATGCTGGTCAAGTCACTAGTGAGTGAAGATGCATTCATGCAAGTATTTCTTCAAGCTATAAATGGCATTTGGCTCGGTACATCAATGTGCCACTTTTGATATCGTGAAATTTCTCCATTGATTTCCATGGAAAAACGAACAGCATTCACAACAATGGTTGCACAAGTGCTGTCAATGATGGCTCAAGTTAATGGTATGAGGTCAGTGAGGACAAAATGGCATTTTACAGGGTAATGCATACAATATGTTTAGTAAATATGTGATGTTCACACATAAGATGCACTGCAATCCAATAACCCCAACGCAGTTGGAACACATCAAACTCAATGGAGACCATTATTTCAGAAAGGAAAACAAGCTCCTGGAGGTCCTGGCCAGGCATTGCTCATCAACAAGCGACTCTTTCACAATTCTGTTCTTTTAGAAAGACAAACTGGTCTTAGAAACAGCTGGATTCATGGCTAGTGATGTGCATATCTAATATACAGCAGATTTGAACCACATCTGAATTGATTTCAACATAAAACTCAGAGATACTGTCGTTAAGAACCATGCATATTCAATAACACATGTTTGCTTTCTATACAGGGCCGTTCAAAGACTGCTTACAGGCTCTCGAGGAAGGACACACCAACAGCAACATGTATCTATTGAAGCCGGAAAATACCAACAAACTGATGCAGGTCTGGTGTGACCAGAGACACGACCCCGGCGGCTGGACCGTCATACAAAGACGCATGGACGGGTCGGTCAACTTCTTCCGAAACTGGGAGACGTATAAGGTCAGAAACAAGTTTATGCTCATTTACCTCTTTTCTGTAAATGTCGAACATGCAAATAAAGACGGTGTGATCACGCATACACCATCGCTCAGCACCGTTAAAACGGAATCAATGCTTCTGATCTGTATCATGCAGGAACTCTTCCCTCAGTCACGGTTGGTTAAAGTAACGAAACACACGTTGCTCTGAAGTCCAGCCATTCGTGCATGGAGAAAATTCCATAACCGGCAAACTGCAGCTTTTTGCGATTTCTGAATTCATCGCTTTTCAAACGCCAGTGGAATTCGGTTATGCAAGATGGGCAAGGTTTCCAAACAAGGGCCAGGGCTTTTCCAGGGCTTTGTCCACAAAAACACTGTCTGTCAATGTCATTAGAGCCCAGAAACTGACCAGACGTATGTTAAGGGAAATGTTTTAATGACCACATTAAAAAGCACTAAAGTGTAATTATATAATGAATGATTTATTTGTCTTTTTATGCAAACCATTTATACTCAACAGGTTTATGAGTAGCCAGTCATTGATAGAAAACAAGAATAAAGCTGTGAGTCAAACACTATGATAACTTTTTATTTTCTCCATGGAACATGAGAAGATACATTGAGGGAGGACAGTTCATAGTGAAAACATCTGTCCAGCTATAAAAAGGATAAAATGGCATTTGGATATAATCTCAAACCTTGCACGGTGTATCAATGCGCCTCTTTTTAATTTGAATGCAAATGTAAATGTTGTGTAAAGATTCTCCATTGCGTTCCATGGAAAAACGAACAGCATTCAGGTTTGGAACGACTTTGCGGGTGAGGAAATAATGAGAGAATTGTATTTTCTGGTTAAACAATTTCTTTAAACAATGAGTAACACAACAGCAGTCTGGAGCGAACAGTGTTAGCTGGTGATTTATTACATGCTTAAATACATTCTGTTCCTGTTTCCTGACGCTATACTAGGTGTTGTGCTGGCTTGTCTCAGACATAAGGTGTGTAATTTACATCTGCCAAAAGCTAGTTCCATACGTTCTCAGGTGTTTTAGATACTGTGGTCAGACCTGCTTCCTCTGAAAGAATGATTAACCCTATTGAGACCGCTAAATACAAACACATGTGTACGATGATGTCGGTGGAGTTCTTTTCAATTTCATTGTCTGGCTGGATTCAGGATCTGAATGACCAGTACCAGAATGAGTATTGATGAAATGTAAGAGTTACTCTTTCCTTATATTCATAGTTTATTTGATCATCAAGAGGTTTCCGTCAGTTCTTGTTCTCTTTATTGTAAGTAAACCGAGCAAACAATATACGTAACAACAGACTCTACATTTCAAATTTTAGCATGGTTAGGGTTGTTAAACACAGGTTAAATATAAAATGCAGTATACATAATATATAACCATATATAGGCGCACAATGCGCAGAAGTCGCCAACTAGTTAATAGCTACAGACCTCCAAACTTTGTGTGGCCTTCAGATTAACTCAAGAACAGTGTGTAGAGAGCTTCATGGAATGGGTTTCCATGGCCGAGCAGCTCGTCCAAGCCTTACATCACCAAGTGCAATGCAAAGCGTGGGATGCAGTGGGGTAAAGCGCGCCGCCACTGGACTTTAGAGCAGAGGAGGCGTGTTCTCTGGAGTGACCAATCACGCTTCTCTGTCTGGCAATCCCATGGACGAGTCTGGGTTTGGCGGTTGCCAGGAGAACGGGACTTGCCTGACTGCATTGTGCCAAGTGTAAAGTTTGGTGGAGGGAGGATTATGGTGTGGGTTTGTTTTTCAGGGGTTGGGCTAGGCCCCTTAGTTCCAGTGACAGGAACTCTTAATGCTTCAGCACACCAAGACATGTTGGACAATTTCATGCTCCCAACTTTGTGGGAACAGTTTGGGAAAGGTACTGGGACTGTGCACCAGCGCACAAAGCGTCGGCCCATAAAGACATGGATGAGCAAGTTTGGTGTGGAGGAACTTGACTGGTCTGCACAGAGTCCTGACCTCAACCTGATAGAACACCTTTGGGATGAATTAGAGCGGAGAAAATATATAAAACAGTGAAGACACAACAATATATAATCAACTACTACTCGCTACTACTTTGAATCATCAAATTGCATTTTTTATGTTTTTATATCTTTTTGTTACAAAACAACAATCTCTCCTTTTTTTTTTTACTTAGCAAGGATTTGGGAACATTGATGGTGAATACTGGCTTGGGTTGGAGAACATCTACTGGCTGACCAACCAAGGCAACTATAAGCTGCTGGTGACACTCGAGGACTGGTCAGGCAGAAAGACGTTTGCAGAATACGCCAGTTTCCGCTTGGAGCCAGAGGCTGACTTCTACAAGCTGAGGGTGGGCCGTTACCATGGCAACGCCGGGGATTCGCTCACCTGGCACAACGGGAAACAGTTCACCACCTTAGACAGAGATCACGACGCGTACACAGGTATCACAACCAGCACTGAATGAACACGTATCGCAACCAGCTTCTTTACTGAGATCTTTGCATAGTTCCATTGTCCAATAAGGGCTAAATGCACTAACTATACAGCGCTGCAGAAATAAGTCCTACATTTTTGGTCAATTGATTTAATTGATTTTGTTGAAGTCATGCAACTGTGGTGTGCCTAACTTTAGCTTTTTACTTCTGAAGTTTGTATTTAGGCTTCAAATTTAATTTGCGAAGATTATCTTGATAACCAAACTTTTGTTAGTCACAGAGCTTTTTTTCTACAATAATCCAAAAGCCAATTGACCTATCGGTAAGCCCCGCCCCCTTTAGTTACTGCTAGCTCGGACAAACAAACGGAGTTGCTAACTGTCTTACAATGACAGTGTCAGTATGAAACTCTTATCCCAAGTTGTTTTTGGACACGTAATGTAGTGGACCCCCTCCGATTGATGGCCAAACTTAAATGTTGGTTTACTAAGTTTATTGCGTCCTTTTTCACTCTAAAAAAATATCATAAGAGCTGAACAAACAAATAGCATAAGAAGCGTGCATTAACGTCTCATTCACAGACTCTCTCTCCGTTGCATTATCATTAACATACACGGCCAATTATACAAAAACACTCATACAACTAACAGTAAACAAACATATACAGACATTATTCCTTTTCGGGGGTGCTAATAAACTGTAAACTTTGTATCTGAAAGTTTGTACCCTTTCACTACCCTCATTGCTCTGTGGACTATAATACCCATCAAAATAGGAGTCCCTCCTTAGTAAGACAGATAATGCAGACCTTAAACATATCGAAACGCACAGAAATGTATGTGTTTTTGACCTACACTGTTAACGCTACATGACGTGAGAACAGTTTGTTATTTCGGTTTGTATGTTAGCAGGGACTCACTAACTTTAATCGTAACTTAATGAGAGTATGACACCCGGAAAGTCCTCTCAGGATACCTGGAATCAGTGTTACAGTATCCCAGACACATCGTTTTACCATTTTTGTAGCATAAACACCATCAAACCGATGAGAGCTTCGGATTTTCCAGTGTTTCTCTATGGCGCTGAAACCTAAAGATGTCCGAGTTCCGGTCCCAGCGCAACTGATACTCAACTGCCATTGGCTCATCTGCGTTCAAGGGGAGGGGCTTACCGATAGGTCAATTGGCTGTTTGTAAAGGGAACCAGGATGGTTCTGGGTTGCGAACAAAATGACAACATCACTGCAGAATTCTAAATGGAATCAATGTGTAACAGTGTGTAATTCGATATCAAAATACAAAGTCACAGTGTTGACTCACTCAAACCTCATTTCCTCTCATACAGGAAATTGTGCCCACTATCAGAAGGGTGGTTGGTGGTACAACGCCTGCGCCCACTCCAACCTGAATGGCGTATGGTACCGCGGTGGGCATTACCGCAGCCGTTACCAGGATGGAGTTTACTGGGCCGAGTTCCGCGGTGGGTCGTATTCCTTGAAGAAGGTCACTATGATGATCCGGCCAAATCCCAACACTTTCCATTAGAAACATCAAGTGAAGGAAAACACAAATCTCATAACTCGAAAGACGTTGTAAATAGTGGAATTTCTTTGTTAATTATTGATTGTTTACTTTGTTTATGAGTCTTATGAATGCTTAATATGCAGTCATACATATTCAAAAATCCAAAAACATGACTTCCGGAAGGAGGCACAACTTTTTGGGTTTCCTGGAGAGACAGGTCCCAATGGTGTCCAGGCTTTGAGGACACTGAAGAGCAAGTCAAAAGGCTAGAAAAACTTTACAATCTTCAGGTCTGGCAACATGACCTGAAGCTGGACAGCCATTACAAGTGCGCTTAAAATGGGGATATAGTCAGCGCGTTTGCGTGACCTGATCTTAACGGGCATCTGTAACCTCATTCTCACTGCAAGAAGTCTAACCTTGAGGATAAGAGCTGTTATTTTGAGTTTACATTAGTGCTATAAAACACAACCTGTTATGTGCTAGCGGAGGCTTTTGAACGGTTTAAATTAGTCAGTTCTCATACCATTTGATCTGTTTATAGCATTGACTTCCAATAAAGGGCACGTTGCAATTGTGCCCTGTGAAGTGGACTTTTCATGCAAAAACTTCAATTTTTGTTAGTCAATAAATGAAAGATACATGTATGCACCTATTTGTAGGAAGTCTAACCTTGAGGAAACCTTGAGTTTACATTAGTGCTATCAAACACAATCTGTTATGTACTAATGAAGGCATCTGAACGGTTTAAATGACTCAGTTCTCATACCATTATATCCGTTTATAGCATTGACTTCCAATAAAGGGCAATTGTGCCCTTTGAAGTGGACGTCTCAAAGGGATGTTTTTGTGCAAAAACAAGTAGTAAAACTAGCAAATTTAGCCTAGTTATTGTGTACGCATTTACTATCTTAATTAAGAGAGGTGAATTGGTTAAATGAACACATTTAAAGCACAAATGCAAAGTCTCTTCCTCATTTGATCTGTTTATAGCATTGACTTCCAATAAAAGGTCCACCGCAAATGTGGACTACACAGGAATTCTTACAGGGATTTATCAACATTTAGAAGTAAATTTAGCCTAGTTATTGTGTATGCACCTATTTACAAGCTAAATTGTAAATAAAGAGATGTGATTTGGCTAAACTAACATTTAAATCTCCAAAGTGAAGCCTCCGAAAACTTCAATGACTAGGCTAATTTTAGTAGCACAAATGCAAAGCCTCTTCAACATTTGATCTGTTTATAGCATTGACTTTTAATGATGGGTACCATTGCAATTGTGCCCTGCGAAGTGGACTGCACCGGGACATCTTAAAGGGATTTTTCAGGCAACAATAAAAATGCTGTCAACATTTAAAGGTACATTTTGTGTATAGCCCTATAGCTAAATTGTAAATTAAGAGACACAAAGCCTCTGCAAACATCCCAAAGATGTCTGTCTTGTATATTACTGGCTATTAGTGTAACAGCATCCATACGTCCATGAATGATTTCACTCATTTGAGTCCTGTTTGGAAACCATCTGTACTGTATATAAAAGATAAGGCCCTGTTTACACCTGGTGTTAAGATGCGTTTTGGTCGATCGATATAGGAGGAGAGTAGACGGTCTTTTGTGACTGTTCGAACACATGAGCGTTTACACTACGAAAGCAATCAGGTCGAATCTGTTCTCAACTACCTCTGGATGTGGTTGAAAGAGGACAAGCTCGAAACGTTTTAGACCCCGTTTACACCTGTAGCCTATTTAGTGTTGTCAACTTGTGAACCGATCGACCAAAACGCATCTTAAAACCAGGTGTAAACAGGGCCTATGAGTGAGTGTGTTTTTGTAACGCAAAGTATGTTTGTGTTTTGTACTTTAAGAATGTTCCAATAAATTATGTACAACTACTGCAGTTTAGAGACAAGCTCTTTTGTGATAAACTGCAAAAACAAGTCTTGCCCTACAGTAAACATGAAAGACGAAAGTCAAAAACGGCCAACAGATGGACCGGAGTTCAAAGCTCAATGTGTTCGTTTGTTCAAGCCTCTAAAGGTCAAAGGCTCTAAGGGCCCTACGGGAGACTCAGGGTTCGTCCTGCAAGAGAACAATCCCGATCCTTTGCTGCTCAAACGTCATTATGAATGAAAAAGGGTGACATGAACATTAGTTTCCAAATGGGGAAAACCTTGGCTGGAAAAAAGCCATTAAAGTCAGTATGAAAACTCACCTACTCACTAGTCACTTCTACAGCCATGTTGTGTTTACTAATCCAACTCAAACTTTCCAACTTGTGTCAGCAGCGCAGAGGTGACGTTGAAGTCATGTAATTTTGGGGGTAGTTAATTTATAGCTGATTGTATTTAGGCTTTAAAAATTCATAAAAGTTGCATTCTTTTGCGATGATTGATTATCATGATGAACAAAATCAGATTTTTGCTGGTCATCACAAATAAACTTTTAAATAACATACCATTAGCAACACATTTTACGTATGTAACATGAAGTGTTTCCAATTGAAACAGGACTTTATTGAGAAAAAAAAGTCGAGTTTATTAATCAGAAATGAACTAAATTGTAAAAAGTATCTCGAAGTTACATGCATCAGTGCATCGGGAATTATGAAAGTAAAAATATGATTCATTTTCATCAATGTAAAACAGATGCGAAGGGGTTTAAAACTGCCTACACACCTAAATCAAAAGTTTCTGAGATGCTATAGAACTATGGAACAGACTATGAGGGGTTTTGCAGCATCAGTGCACACAAGCCGTCATTTTGTCCATGTTTACCGTAAGCAGACGCAAAAGAGAGAACAGCGAACTGATTGTTCAGCATGACAGGGAATATTAAGGACACTAGGACATACTCTGAATACCATGAGCTAGGTCACATCAACACACGCATGACATTGCCCAGGGTCGGTCAGACAGTTCTCATACTATACATCCCTTGTTTTCTGGTTCAATATTTTAAGCTTTTTTGTAGGGCTGCCAATCGGTTAAAAATGTATCATCTGGCTTGCTTCCTAATCTAGTTGTCTAATAAACCTGGCATTGTACGTTACATACATAACATCACTTTATATCAAAGTGTCCGATAATTGCATAAATGTAGATAAATAATCAAGCTAATTAAAAATGAGAAAAAAAAATCCAAAAAGATGATGATTACTAGGGCTGGGTATTGAGACAGAGCAACACAAGCATGGTTTTCATAATCTGAAACCCACGCCCACCGGGGTGGGGGGGGAGACAATCCAACCGTCTCCATTGACTTTGTATTGCGTGAATCGGCCTCCTTGTCATTTATGACTTATAACAAAAAACAAAACAATACCTAAAAGGCTGATATGTGACAAAGTGTACAGCAAACAAGCCAAACAAAACCCAGAACCAAAAACCCAGAAGTTTTTATTAGCTGTTGACCCAAAAAACAAGCGTTTAAGGACATAAAAGTGGATACAGGCAATTGAGACATGTTATATTACACTGAGAACTCTGCCCACTGGAGGGGAACATAATCAGCGACAGGAAATATAATATATATAACTGACATTTGGATATTTGACTTAACAGTGACAATGTTTACTGCACACACAGGCATACTGAGCGTCAGGATCCCAAAATGTGTACCATTGACCAGTTTACTCACATTAAGATCTCCACATCTCTGGCATTTTTCCATATTGAGCCTTTAAAATGAAGATACCAAAAGAAAAGTTTAAGAACCAGAATCTAAAAGAATATTAACCCTCTCGAGTCGGCTGTCACGGTGTGATTTTTTTCTTATCAGTGCCAAAGAGACTCAAATAACTATAATCTGTTACGTTTCAATTTTTTGTGTGTATAGTCAAAATAAAAACAAAATGTTTTGCTTTTTGCAAAATAAAGAAAACAAACATGATGCGTGATCTGCAGCCTCTCTCTCAAAGACGTTCATTCAGATGGTCTTCAGAAAAGGAACTCTAGCTTAGTGAATACTTGTCTCACAAACATGAGACATATGTCTAAAGAAACGTTGAAATGTCATATATTTAATATTTCTTGAGTTACAGGCATGTAAACTCGAGGCAAAAAAACACAAGAAGTGCTTTTTCCCATTTATTTTTGAACGGTCATCATTGCCATATAATGCTATAAGGATTGCTAAAGTAAATCGATTTCAGTAATAGACCTACCAATCTCTGCTTCCATCTTTCTAAAGTCATTTTTACACCCCTGAGTGGATTACTTAGTAAATAAACATCAGTGACATTTAATATTTTGGCTTTCATCACTATTTATGTTTGTCTTTGTACCGAAAAAATATGAACAAAATCAAAAATTTGAGCCGCGTAAATTTCCGAGATTTGACAAAGAACGACCCCATAATATTGAAGGTTTAAAATTTACTGATTAGTATGCAAACACTTAAATTACACAATTTTTATAATAATTAAGTTATAATACTAACTTTACAATTACATAATTATATTTCTACTCCAATTAGTTTTTTTGAAATATAAAAATTCAAATGGTGGCTGTCAACTTGACAGATTTATCCAAACATGCATTATATATTGAAGATCATTAACAATTATAATGAATATGTAATATGGTGCATATATTTAGCAAAATGCTACTCTCTAGAGTTCCTTTTTCTAGCTGACGAGTTTATGGTCACTGAATGTTTTTTCCGAGGTAAATCTGAAATCTACAAGCTGCGATTACATGAGACATGATACAGGGTCTTTTAACATACCTTCAGATGTTCATGTTTATTTGGTGCTGTAACTGGTATTAAAACGGAAGAGAAGATCGGTTCAAGTGTGTTTCGAGCTGCCGCTTCTCTTGAACTGAGGCACCACAGGGATCTGTCATACCACACTAAAGAGCGTTTTCCTCGTAAAATGGACAGAATTTGAAATCTGAGACTTTGTTTCATATCAAAAGTAACAAAGCAGAAAGCTTATTGCGATTTATTGGATGTGAGGCGCGCTAGAGCGTTCCATTCCTTCATCAACTGAAAACAGGATAGACTAACCAATTCTTGTGATTTAATAATTGATATTGGTTCATAAAAATGAGAATCAATTAAAAAAAAGGAATCAATATTTTTTACCTAACCCTAATGATTACATTGCATTGCATCAGAAGAGTAAATCAGTGAAGAGACAAAAAGTGATAGAAAGCCAATATCCCTGTATGTGCCGTTTGGTTTGCCATCAATCAACGTCAATCTAACCTACAGACCACAGTATTTTACAATCAAACTGTTCAATCAATCAAGTCTCAAACAACACTCCCACAGACATATTGCACACAGGCAAGGAAACAATGTTGTTTCAGTGTTTTTCCATGCGTTACATGCCAGACAAACAATCTCTTTTACTGTCTACGTTGACCGTTCTTGGCCAAAATGAGCTGCTAAAGATGTTTATCCTTTTTATGTTTAGTCAAAGGTTTGAGTATGCAAACCTACCAACTTCAACATGCGATGCCAATAACAAAAGTGCAAAAACATGACATTTTGACATTTCTTGGACAGAATGCGCTCAAGTAATCAAAATATGACTTCTCAGACAATCCTAAAGAAATAGCACCTTTACATTTTTTTGCAAATCAAACCCAGACTATCTAATATGTGCCATACGGCATCCCTCCATCTTCTCCCAATTTGAGTAAACTCAGAGCAGCAGCTGTAAATGACTAAGTGCTGAAGAATATGAGACGGTTTCCAACAATCTCTGATCATTGATATCGCTGTAACAGGAGAGAGGGTTTGGATTCGATTTATTGTTGAGTCTTCAGACTTACTGAGAATTTGTGAGGTAATGAGAACCGTACGCCCGTGACCTCTCTGTTAGAGTTTAGAGCACAAACAATGGGGTTCAATACACACATTAGTGCGAGAGAACATGGGAAAACGCTGAAAAATGCCTAAATTAATAGGACATATTAAATGAATAGGTTTCATATTCAAATGATGAACACATGTGTCCCTCATGATCTGGGATGCACTAACTAGACAAACCCTGTTCCCGTGGTCAAGAATGAGATGTAAAAAATGTTGGCTTGATGTCAGAGTTTGGTTGGTTCGGATGACGTGAACGCTGTTTTCTGAACCCGTGAACCGTACCCGAGTTCGCATACAAACGGTGGACTGAGGAACGGTTCGTGTGAACTCTGGGACAGTTCACTGCTAATATAAATGCAATCATACTACATCACAGAAGTGAACAGCTATTGATGGCCAGGGCTTGACATTAACACCTGCCAAACCACCACCCGGGTGTATTTCAGCAGTGGCGTGTAACGCAGTCACTCCTATGAGCCACTTTGGTGGGTTGGATTTTATAAATATAGTGCAATATAGTATTAAAGCTGCCTCTCAGCACTAAATTGAGTTACACAGGAAAAACTCCAGTGTTAAATGAACTCTCCTCAGAGTTTATTTGACTCCACACTCAAGAGTGTAACTCTAAATTCAGCAGCGTTAAAGTTAATGAGATAATTAAGAGATTAATTAAGTGATGATTGAGCATTAGTGGTGACACCTGATGTTAACAAGCGGAATCACTGAAGGAATGGAGATCGCCGTTATGGAGATCAGTGTTTGCTTTAGTTGGGCTCTTGACCTTGGTTTTATAACATTTGCTTTTGTCTGTCTGCTGTAACTGATTTATAGCAGCCAGACAAGTCCAAAGATAATGTGAGCAGGTGTTTTTGGTTGTGTTTTAACACAATTATCATGAATCACTGAAGTCATTTAGAGCCTAATATTCGAGTTTACTTTATTGGTTATAGCAGCCAGGATTCTACCGCATAAGATCTGGTGTTTTCAATATAATCAGAGGGATTTTTAAAAGTTACTATGTTCAAAAAAGGTTTGAATCCCTCTGTCATTTAGACACAGAGACATCAAGAATCTCAACAATGGTGGCCATCAAAAAGCTTTTTGCCGTGCATTTTGGGTGCACCAATCAAAACTCACCCATGGCTCCCAGCATGCATAGCGGCATGAATAAATTATAAGATGAATTGTTTTAGTAATTTCTTTTATTCTCGCCATTTTCTTAAATTTTTGCTGTTTTATGTGACTTTTGTTCAGAGTTAATCTGTGTATTTGATATGCTATTTGTCACCATTGTTGAGATTCATTCGCTGATTCTTGATGTCTCTGTGTGTGTCTAAAGCAATAAAGTAGTTGCACACTGTAGTTTGTGTATAGAATCTCATGCTGTAGCTTCATAGAGCTGTTGTAATCAATAATGAAAAATCAACACATCCATATAATTAGAGATTGGTCTCAGAATGATTTTAGTTTATCAGGTCACTAAATGATGATTACATTAATAATGTTAATCAAAACATAATCAAATCCTGAACAGATTTTCTCTGTGCTTTCTTTGCCATAACAAAATGTGCTTTCTAAACACAGTTGAAACAGCCAGAAAAAAACGAATGTTAAAAAGTCAAGAGCCCAACTAAAGCAAACACTGATCGCCATAGTGGTGACTATTTCCTTCAATGATTCTGCTTGTTATCATCAGGTGTCTTCACTAATGCTCAATCATCACTTATTTAATCTCTTAATTATCTCATTAACTTTAACACTGCTTCAGAGTTACTTTTAACACTCATAACACACTTAACACTACGTGTGGCGTCAAATAAACTCTGAGGAGAGTTAATTTAACACCAGGGTTTTTGCTGTGTAGTTTTCAATGCTTATTGCGCTTAAACAGTCAAATACACACAAAATAATGCCAAAATGCTGGTCTTGGCGAGTATTCATATAAACACAGTCAGTTTTTGTTTTAAATGAATGTAAACAGTTGAGAAAGAAAGCGTACGTGTAACAGTTTAATGGATCGGTGCGTCAGGTCTTAAAGTGACAGCAGCCTAATATACCTGCTGCCAAATTATGAGATAATATAAAAAATATCTAAATGTTAGTTTTCCACCATGGTTTTGATGTTAAATTTGTGACCAGTGAAAATGCTGAGTGACTTTGGAAAACCACTAGCCACAGCGGCTGGCGAGCAAAAAAGTTAATGTCAAGCCCTGTTGATGATTTGAAAAATCTCTGTGTTTGTGTGTTCTCACAACACAAGCGGGACTGATGGATTGCAAGCAGAGAGAATCCATATCTCATTTTGCCTTATCAGTACATTCGCTGCAGATAGACGCAAGTGTTATGTGCTGACACTTTGAAAACAACCAAAGGTTCAAAACCCAAAATGTAAAAGTGAGGTGAGCAATGCATGTTGCCACCGTAGGTACCAAGCAAAAGGGGTAAACAGCTGCTGCTTTGATGATGTAAACTGCACACCACAGTTCAGACCCAAATAATATAATGAGAACACAATCCAGCGGGGAGGTGGAGGGGAGACCAATCAACCTCGGGTTCGGACCAGGCAATCGAACCGAGTGTGAAAGCACCCTGAGAGAGAGAAGAGATGAGGACTCACCCAGGTAGGGGATGCAGGGCACCATCTTTAGGGAGCGGATGTACTCTCTCATCCTGGCGTAGTTATGCTCTTTAGAGGTCAGGTAGTCCAGCTTGTCAAACGTGGCCTTGTCCTTCCTATTGATCAGCTAAAGAAAAAGAGGAAAGTTGTGGCCCTCTGTTAGTTTTTCATCTGAAACACTATCAAAACAGACCATATTGGGAAGCTACATAACAAAAGTTTAATGAGATACAAGCTGCTCATAATCAGACACACATGGAAACAGAACATTTTCAGCACAGCAAAAACACAAAGTCTACAGATTCCATTCTATGCATTATTTGAATTATGCTACTGATAAAACAAAGATTATTAAAGTAAGTTTTAACAAGTAAATAGTATTTCAGTCTTTCTAATTTAAAACTTCATGTTCAATTAAATGTGTTACTTGTGTTTCTTTGTAATTATTTGAGATATTTACTTTTAATTTCTACGTGAAAATAGTTTCAATAGTTCATTCTAAACCATTTTTTTTTCATAGTCGTTGAACTTTAGTCAATACATTTTCAGTGAACAATGATTTTTCAGTCTCTTAATGAGTTGTCACGAGTCTTCAATTTCGAGAAAACCGAGTCGTAAATTTAATTAAAATCTCATGTATTTCATATTTTAATGTTTGACAAGTGTTGATTCTTGGAAATTTCTATGGAAACCAATTGTATGGACCCCAAACACAATCAATGTAACCGAAATTTGTTCAGCCTTTCCAAAACAAATCTACGTGTTGAAACTTTGCATGCAAATTCATGATCCTAAATGAGAAAGTCACACAATTCAAGAAGAAATAAACAGTTTAACCAGTGCTTCAAACAGTTTAACAATCAAAAGTGGGTTAAATTGACCCTAACACAATTTCAAATACATTTCCAGTGAATAAGCACAGCTGGTGGATCATAAGGGGATCTTCTCAACATGCCGAGCAAATGCAAACAAGCAGCTTTTAGCGGCCCGTCCCGAAAGGATGAACAACCTGTGGAGAGAAACTATCAGACAACTGTTTTCTGATGCTTCTTTTAGACTTCACAGCTGTCGTGCCCGGGGTTTGACCTGCGCTACACACTCTGAAAAAACACACACACACACACACATTGTGTTTTCATGGTTTATGGGGACTTTTCATAGACATAATGATTCTTATACGGTGCAATCTGCATTTTCTATAGCCCTACGCTAACCCTACCCTAAACCTACCCATCACACATAACTTTCTGCATTTATACATTTTCAAAAGACATCACTTGGTCTGATTTATAAGCTGTTTTCCTCACAGGGACCAAAATTTTTGGGATATTACCGTATTTGTGGGAACATTTTGTCCCCATAACATAAGGTTTACCTGGAAAATTTGTGCGGTAAATCTGGGTCAAACTGAGGAGAACATAAAGTTGCTATTTAGAAACCTATTGATTTCAAAGCTACTTTTGGAACTTTACATTCCAAGGCTATTAATTAGTGAAAAAGGTTATTTAGATTTTTTAAACGTCCTTCACACTAAGGTTGTGTTCACACTAAGGCACATTTAGTTGGATTAAAACAAACCCTGGTGCGATTGCTCAGTTAGTGCGGTTCATTTGAATAAGTGTGGACGCTGCATCTGAACCCTGGTGTGCACCAACAAGTGGACTGAGACTGAAAAGATGAGTCTCGCTCCGCTTCCAAACCAACTCTGGTGTGGTTCAAATGAAATATGAATGCAACATGTAAACGAACCAAAAACGGGATATGATGTTCTGTAAGTTCCGTCACAGAATATATGTAATACAAGCTGAACAATCAGGTTGTGAACATATCCCTGTGCCTTTAGGTTAGGTGATAAAATAAATGAACGCCAAGCGGACCAGGACTAAATGTTTTTTGGTCCGGACTAAATTAACCAAACAAACAGAACTACAAGTGTGAACACACCCTAAAGAAGTTAAGGTTCTTTGGGGAACCAAAAATGGTTCTTCTATGGCATCGCCCCGTTTTGGAAAGATTATGTTTAACACTGAAGTATGTGAACACAAACTTATCAGATTTGCCTTCAAAGTGGTTTCATTTGGAGATTGTTTGGCAACTGTAAAATCAGTTAACTGCATTAGTAAACATGAACCAACAATGAACAATACGTCTACAGCATTTATTAAATCATACGCAATGTTAATTTCAACATTTACTAATACTTTTTTAAAATCAAAAGTTGTATTTCTTAACATTATTTTATGCACTCTGAACTAACATGTACAAAAAATAATATTTCTGTAAAAATATATTGTTCATTGTTAGTTTATGTTAGCTAATGCACTATAATGTTTACAAGCGAGACCTTATTGCAAAGTGTTACCAGTGATGACAGTGAAAAACATGGCACTTCTCCACTCTGCAAATGCAACAACATCTAAAGGATCAGTGAGGAACACTGAAACCCTAATCTAACGATTGCAAAACATCTTCTATCCTAAACAGTCTGTCCTGTTGTCCCCAGAAGGGTTTAATAGTTTATACTGTACCTTTGCCCACCCAGCTTGTTCCAAAACACAACCAACAACAACAAAGCCAGGGCGGGCATATGGTGCAAAACTCATGAGACTGAGAGGTCTCCATACATGTGCCTCATTAATAACGACTCCGGCTGGTCACGCCATGAGCTCATGGAAGCTGCGATCTCATTGGTTTACGAGGCTCTAGGGGACAATGCTAAAAGCTTGTACATTTGCAGCGGTAAATACCTCATGACGAGAAGAAATAGACACATTTGAAATTCCACTGACTATTGCAGAAAACACAGAGCTGTGGTGCATTCGGGCTCGAAACTTTGAGATGGAAACATCAAGGTGCTAGTCAAGGTACTCAGCGGTAAATATGCATGTATTACTGTATATAAAAATGCTGGTACATATATACTAATGGTGAAATCTCTCATTTGACACACAATTAAATAATGTTATAGGGATCATGAACTGAGAAACTTCTGACATATAAGAATATCCTGTAAGTTTCAGAACTCAAAACTTCCTCTGTAATCCAAAAACAGCTTTTATTTGAGCCAAGCATCTAAAACAACTCGTTTTGGATTTGTCTCTGTATGACATCATAGTGTTGCGACGAAAGACTGAAGATGATCAACGCCTACTTCTACATCATTGCCTCTTTAGCCCCGCCCACCGACTCACACACACGTCATGTAGTAAATACGAGAGAGACACGAGTACACAGGAATACTTGAGCAACAAAAAAGATAGAGACGCCTCTGAAGATTACAAGACGCTTTGCTGTGCCAAGCTGTGGAAAAACACAGTCTTTGCATTGCCTTCCTTGTGATCCTATCGTTAAGAAAATGTGGATGAACTTTATTTTTAACATCTCACATCAGTAAGACACTGTTTGCATTTTTCTGCCGACTCATTTTTAAACAGGACACAGATCGACACAGGCTTTTCAGAGACTGAAAATAAAAGATGATGGAGTGCTGACTGTCTGACAGTAATGAAACACACGAGTGTGAGTAACAGTGTTTTTACCATGTGTCACTATTGCTTTACCTGTTACAATTTAGCCGCGTTTCCACCGCAGGAACTTTCCCCAGGAACTAGGAACTTTGTGGTGGTACTCGGTGTGTTTCGACCACAGGAACCAGGGTCTAAATCAGGGGTCTCAAACTCATTTTACCTGGGGGCCGCTGGAGGTAGACTCTGGGTCAGGCTGGGCCGCATCAAGTATTACACATAAAAAGTGTTTCAAGTATTCCAAAAAAAAGTAGCACAACTGAATCAATCTTCTCATTCTTTATTACTAACAGTTCTTCAACATGAATGTTTCTTCTGAACATGAACTGTTCCTCTGAATTTGAACTAAATATAGCCTATAGAAATTAAATCATGTAATATGAAATAATACATGTTTTTAATTTTATTTTAAATAATAGACTAATTCACAGCAAGGCCGTAACAGGTCAAACAGAACAGTGAGCGAAATTCTAGGTCTAATTCTAGTTGGGAAATAATATTTTTGGGACTATTTGTAAACAATATTTGCATTAATTTGTGTCAAATATTTTATTAGTCACGATATTCTTCGCATGAGTGAGTGAATAAATACATAGATCCGCGAATTATTTACGGATTCCCTAGTGGTCTGGTGGTAGAATTTTTGTCAACTGTGTCAGAGGTTCCGGGTTCTAATCCGCTCTCATATAGTTTTTCTTCATTAAAATCAAAGATGTTCATCAATGATTGTATAATAAGACCATGGACACGTTTGCATTTTGTTTTGTGATTTCACCAGAAAGACTAGAGTCTTTCTCCGCAACGGCATTAAGCGATAGATTGACCTGCTCGTCTGTGTGTGAAGACTGAGCAGTGTGCATGAGCCAAAAGAGAACGTAAACCCCGCCTACTTTGATTTGATTGGCCATCTCAATCATTTTGACATTGACGAGCGCTGTTAGACCACATTCATTTCAACTGTCTGATCAGCTTTGTTCGTCTGTTCCTGTCAATCGCGCGGTGTCAACCAATTATACTGCACGAGGGAGGGGCGAGCCAACTCTCTCTCTCTCACACACACACACACACAAAGGAGGCAGCAAGCGCGGCAAGCGCAACTTTTCAGCAAAAAGGTGCTTTTCAGAGCAACGCGCGGGCCGCACTAACACTAAACTTTGATGTCAAGAAGGGGGCCACAAAATATCATCCTGTGGGCCGAAAGTGGCCCGCGTGCCGCGAGTTTGAGACCCCTGGTCTAAACGAAGTTCCGGGTAAAAAAACTCTCCCTCCAAACGGCCCTGCTCGCGAGGCAGTACTTTTTCAAAGTTCAGGAGCTTCCGAGGGTGGGACTTGGGCGCTGAACATGCTGATTGGTTGAGCTCACACAGCATATATCAGTCTTGCTCTTTCTGTCCGATGGCGCGCGTTCGTCTCAGCAATCGCACGGTCAATGTCCGTAATAGCTGATAATAACATACATTGTCTTATTTTAAATCTAGCTTTACGAGCTTTCAGAATACGCTTTAGTATCAGTGCTCGTCTCTTTTCCACTGTTTTGTTAATGACCTCTTTAGTAAACCAATACATAACCAGCAAAAGCAGCGCTGCTTGCATCTCCTCCATACTTGTTATTGTTGCAGACAGTGTCGCACAAAAATGATTACTGTCCGTCGGTGACTGGGATGAGGAGCAGTCGTGCGCAGTCCCACGTCTCTGGAATAATTTGCCTAATCCGCAGTGGAAACGCAGAGAGTAGCAGGTCTGGGGGAAAAAATGTTCCTGTATAAAAAAAACTATTTGTTCCTGGTAATTTCGGTGGAAACGGGGCTTAAGATATGCCTTTGAAAGAAGTCTCTTCTGCTCACCTCTTCTGCCACATTAGATGCAAATATAGTCACTGAACATGTGGTCAATTTCATTGCAAGCCAAATTAAGGGAGCGTGACGTCTGCATGAATTTTGATAATTAAAGATTAAGGGCCCTATTTTAACGATCTGAGCCCATGATCTGGCAATAGAGTTTAGATTCTCTGCCCAAGCCCCAACTTGGGTCGGGCCGATATTTCCCAGTACCATCCTCGGTCCGGGCCCTTGATCAAGCATTTGTATTTTTTTAATCAGTACTTTGTTAGCCTAATTGGGTGGGCAGAAAGCTATGCCATAATCAGAAATATTATATATTATATATGTAATACTACAACTAAGAAACAAATGTACAAAGTTGCACAAGTCAGGATTAGTTTAAAAATGCATGTTAAATTCACAACACATGCAGTGATGGAGCGTGCAGAACTGCTCTGAGACGCCAGTCATGACAGTGTGCTTTGCTTAAATAGCCTATTTCTTTTCGTTTCGAATTGTTTCGTTTAAAAGTTGACATTTCAAGCTTTCTATATACATACACTCACCTAAAGGATTATTAGGAACATCATACTAATACTGTGTTTGACCCCCTTTTGCCTTCAGAACTGCCTTAATTCTACGAGGCATTGATTCAACAAGGTGCTGAAAGCATTCTTTAGAAATGTTGGCCCATATTGATAGGATAGCATCTTGCAGTTGATGGAGATTTGTGGGATGCACATCCAGGGCACGAAGCTCCCGTTCCACCACATCCCAAAGATGCTCTATTGGGTTGAGATCTGGTGACTGTGGGGGCCATTTTAGTACAGTGAACTCATTGTCATGTTCAAGAAACCAATTTGAAATGATTCGAGCTTTGTGACATGGTGCATTATCCTGCTGGAAGTAGCCATCAGAGGATGGGTACATGGTCAGAAATAATGCTCAGGTAGGCCGTGGCATTTAAACGATACCCAATTGGCACTAAGGGGCCCAAAGTGTGCCAAGAAAAACGCTCTGTTAAAAGGAGTGATGAGATAGTTAGCAGACTATCATCACTCAATGGCTGCTTGTCTAAGTGGTGTCTGCAAAATAACATAGGGTTCATAGACAATTGGAAAAGTTTAAGGATGGCATCCATCCCTCCTGGGGTGGTTCCGCTCTTCTCTCTAGTAATTTGGCATATAGTCTTAGAGCTAAACCTTGACTCACTAGGGCCCAGGTCAGGAAGCAGACAAACTGGCTAAACCAACCGTCTGCTAGCTGTCTCACGTCACCGGATTAAGATAAATCCCAGCACATAGAGACACTTTCACCTAGACATTATCATATAGAGACTGTGTCTGTTCCCCGAATTAGTAAATACAAAAAAACATCAAAACCATTCAACAGCAAAAATGTAATTGATGTCCAACAAATAAACAAAAGATATAATACAGATGAACAATTGATAAAGCTTGGGTCAAATCTTGCTTATTACTTACAAAGCACTAAATGGTTTAGCTCCCCAGTACTTGAGCGAGCTCTTAACACATTATACTCCATCACGTCTACTGTGGTCTCAAAACTCTGGCCAGTTGATAATACCGAGAATATCGAAATCAACTGCAGGCGGTCGATCCTTTTCCTATTTAGCACCTAAACTCTGGAACAGTCTTCCTAACATTGTATGGGAAGCAGACAGACTCTGTCAGTTTAAATCTAGGCTAAAAACACATCTCTTTACTGTGGCATACACATAAAACACTTTTTCAATGAAATGATTGTTAGGCTGCATTAACTAGGGCAGCCAGACCCGGGAACACTTCCCATAACACCTGATGTACTCGTTACATCATCAGAAGAATTGCATCTACGCTAATGATAGTCTCTCTGTTTTATCCCGAGGTTTACTGCAGTCAGCCGGATCCGGGTCGTATCCAGATCAGACGGTGGACCTGCGCCCAGACAAGACCAACGCAGGACCCTGAAGTGTCTGCAGAGACCGTGTCAATGAGACTCCTACTGAAATTGCCTCGTCGACACAGCATCCTCAATAAACCCCGTCTCCGGTGTGATGACTCCGATTGTTCGAATATTACAATTTAATAATTGTTAAATCGATGTCATCCTCAATAAACCCGTCTCCGGCGTGATGACTCCGATTGTTCGAATATTACAATTTAATAATTGTTAAATCGATGTCATCCTCAATAAACCCGTCTCCAGCGTGTTGCCTCCGATCCTTCGAATAATGGACTTTAATATTTTTTTAATCAACACATCATCCTCAATAAACCCGTCTCCAGCGTGTTGCCTCCGATCCTTCGAATATTCCGATCTATTATGACCTCTGACCTGTAAAGTTGCCAGAATAATAATCATACGCTGCTTGTTAATTGGCCAGAGGAGAACTGGCACCCCGACTGAGCCTGGTTTCTCCCAAGGTTTATTTTTCTCCATTAGGTCACCTGATGGGGTTTTGGTTTCCTTGCCACTGTTGCCTCTGACTTGGCGTGCTCAGTTGGGGACACTAAATGTTTCAATTAAATATCCAAATAAATCTAATTATTAAACTAAATTAACCATATAAACTAAATTACTGATCTAATTACTGATCTAAAGCCCACACTGTCACTGTATGATAATTGAAATGAACTGATGACATCACCGTTTTCTCCGGAATGGCTATACGACTGAATAAAATTAGGCTGCATTATTTTGCTGTTTAACACTGTAAAGCTGCTTTGAAACAATCTTTATTGTTAAAAGCGCTATATAAATAAAGTTAACTTGACTTGACTAGGGTCGGGCTTGATTTTTTGAGCCCGATCTAAGCTCTATCTGGCAAAGGGTTGTCCTGAGTCTCTTAATGAGCCATGGGTGTGTTTTGGGGTTAACGTGCAATAAACCAATCAGAGTCTCATCTCCGATTCCCTTTAAAAGCCAGTTGCACTCGCACCATGGCGGTTTCGCTATTTATATGCAAGCGGATTGAATGCTTCTCCAGAGTGGAATCCTTTTATTTTTAATATTTAAAAAATGTGTGTGTGCTGCTGCGCGTCCCTGTGTGTGTAATAAGCAGAGTGTAGGCGCACATTACTGACACGCTCTTTAAATAACACAAAAATACTGCGCTATTAACTTTAGAGCAGGTTTTTGTTGGTCAATGGCGCAGTCGTTTTCAGTTCCTCAGAATAGCAACACGCCAACAATGTGCCTGAACACACCTGGTTTTCAGACCAGCACGCCCAAGGGTGAACAGATGGGCATGAGTGCATTTGCTATTTAATCAACGTGGCGCAGGAAATTAAAATGATAACTTCATTGGGCTGAAACTAGCGAAAAACACTCGCATTGTGCCGGGTGTATGACAGGGCCCTAAATGTTAATGGCCGACCAGATGAATACAATAATTTTTCCCACTTTTACATCCAACTAGACTTTTACATTTAGTTAATCTAAAGTATTTTATATTGCATTCGAGGTACAAATTTTACTAGTTAATGTAATCCCTCCCTGGGAATCGAACCCATGACCTCAGCATTGCATGATTGAGCTACAAAAATGTATGTTTAGAAGAAACTGAGAGTAGGTTTGTTCTAAACATTAACCTTAAGTATAGCATTAGTAATAGAGATGATTAAGCAAACATCACTAAATGATTAAGCAAGTACTGCAATACAAGTTAAAGTCATGTCAATTACATGGCATACTGTAAAAGGCACAGTGGGAATGATGGAAAAGGATATTACGCATGAGGAAATTTCCTTTAGTTGATGTTCAGACAGTGCAGACAGCCTGTTAATATTTCACTCCACACTGACACAACCCTTTCCGAACATGCACACAGACAGATACTCTTTTAGGAACATTTTTATGGTGGGATTTCAGACTAAGCTTAGTCAGGACCAAAACTATAAAGGCACGAGAACTCAACTCCACCAGCATGGAAACTTTAGAATGACCCGATAAAATGGAATATGGAATGGGATATGAGGAATGGGATATGAAATTAGGACAGTCAGCATCTTGGTGTTATAGTTGGCAGCGGGATAAGACGTTTAGGAAGACACTGTGTCATGTTTCACGTTTGTGGTGAGCAGATTTCATTGAGATGGAAAATGTGATGGATGAATCTGCGTAAGCCGGGGAAAGGATGGATTCTGGTCCCCTTTGTGAGTACGGATGGATTGCAATGGAAGAGGAAGTGGTTGAGACCTATAGGAAACACGGGCGTGCAGACAAGCAAACACACACACACATGCACACACATACAGCTTGGAGTCGTCATATATGCTTACATGAACTACAAACATACTGGAAAAAAGAGACAAATCATTTAAACACATGCAACCACAAACTAAAAGAACAGAAACAATGATGAACGTATTTCTAATTTTTCTCATGATTACCTCTCGGGAAACCTGTTAATAAAATGTCCAAATAATATTTCACTGCAAAAAGAAAAGGAAATATAGCTGCAAGCAGCCATTATCGGGGCCAAGCGCAAAGAAGAAGACAAGACGTGCCAAAATGGCTGGCAGTGTCAGATCAACCACAGCAATGAGCAATTAAAGACCTATTAAGGTGATTTTAGGCAAAATAGCTGTAAAATGATAAATACAGTCAATAATAATGATTTAATGATTTATCACTTTCAACCAATAGGTGGCACAGTTACAAAATTGATGTGGTGTGGTCAGAATAAGGGAACAATGACACATGCAAAGATTGGTGTCAATATATCAAAGCAGGGTGTCAATATAGTGTCAATATGTCATTGCAGAGATATAGCCTCAAGAGGCCTTTTCATTATAAGTATGGACCACATGGCGGTGCTGTTTTGAAACCTTTTAAGTAGCTTAAAGGCATGGTGCTGGTGGAACATACCAAGTTTCGTACTGATACAACAATTAATTTGTAAAGTATAGCATTTTATATAATAATACTGCATTGTAGTCAATGTGAATTTCATGTTTTGTTCTATTATAGCGCCACCAAGTGGCACAATCCTACCATTTTTTTTATGTGTCCTCGGAGTGAGCCCATACATGTCTGTGTCAATTTTGGTGAAAATATCTTGTTTTGTTTTGGAGTTATAGACATTTATATGAAAAAACACATGAAAAATGACTGACACCTGACTTTGATTGGATTTTATACCCCCTTACTATCAATATTTTGACAATTGAGTATTAGAATTTAGCTATTGACCTATGTTTCCGAACTTCTGACGCTGGAAGATTGTTTTGAAGATATCAGCTAATGTTTTTAAAGCGCTAAATTACAACGCTGCACAAACCATATGCCGAAACCTAGCAAGTCTGGTATTGTTGGACGGAGAATTCAGGAGACAAAAAAAGTTAGTCCCATGAAAATAAGTCAACCCCACCCAAACTTATAAGCGTTTGAAAAAAAAATGTATCCACTAGGTGGCGCTGTTTTGAAACTTTTCAGGCTACTTCAGGGCATCGTGCTGATGACCCATACCAAGTTTCGTAACAATCCATTCATGCAATCATAAAATACAGCATTTTAGCACATAATTCAAAATGGCCGACAGTCAAAATGGCCGATATGGTAAAATTGGATATCAGGCGGCTCGGCATGCCGTCCTGAATCTAACTTTTATGATTTTTGGACAAACGGTTCAAAAGTTATAAGCAAAAACAGCCATTTTTTGTATCTCCGGATCAGTAGGTGGTGCTGCGCCGAAACGCTGCATATTGCCTCAGGTCATGCTTGTGATGACATGTACCAAGTTTGGTTTGAATACGATAAAGCGTTGCAGAGATATTGCCTTAAGTGTGTTTTTGCAACCGCTTTGTAAAATTTGTTTGCGTGTTTATCGAAAACAATTTGACGAATCAACTTGATTTGCAAGATTTTTTGTCAACATGGTCTGAAGATGATCTGGTTCAATTTTCGTGCAAATCGGATGAACCGTCTAGGACGAGTTCGCAAAAGTAGGTTTTTCGGAAAATTCAAAATGGCGAGAAAATGTTAATGACGGAAAATGACGTCATAGGGTGCAATCGAATCGGCTTGAGCTCAGGAATCATAAAAAGTTACTCCCATGAAAATAAGTCAAGCTCACCCAAAGTTATAAGCATTTGGAAAAAAAAAATCCACTAGGTGGCGCTGTTTCAAAACTTCTTGGGCTCATTCAGGGCATTGTGTTGATGACCCAAATCAAGTTTCGTAACAATCCGTTCATGTGTTCATAAAATACATCATTTTAGCACATAATTCAAAATGGCCGATATGGTACAATTGAATATCAGACGACTTGGCATGCCGTCCTGAATCTAACGAGACCACTTTTATGATTTTTGGACAAACGGTTCAAAAGTTATAAGCAAAAACAGCCATTTTTTGTATTTCCGGACCAGTAGGTGGCGCTGCGCCGAAACACTGCATGTTGCCTCAGGTCATGCTTGTGATGACGTGTGCCAAGTTTGGTTTGAATACGATAAAGCGCTGCGGAGATATTGCCTTATGAGTGTTTTTGCAACCGCTTTGTAAAATTTGTTTGCGTGTTTATCGAAAACAATTTGACGAATCAACTTGATTTGCAAGATTTTTTGTCAGCATGGTCTGAAGATGATCTGGTTCAATTTTCGTGCAAATCGGATGAAAATTTTCATGACAGAAAATGACATCATAGGGTGCAATCGAATCGGCTTGAGCCAAGGAATCAGAGAATTTTGTTTCTAGCCCTTATGGTTCAAAAGTTATTAGCATAAACATGAGTGCAACTTTGGACAGGTGGTGGCGCTAGAGGGATTGAGTTAGAGACTCCAAATTTGTTATGTTGACACTTCATACTGTCCTCTATGAGTGTGCCAAATTTCATAACTTTTTACCATACGGTTCTACGGGCTGCCATAGACTTCGTGGCGGAAGAAGAATAAGAAGATGAATAATAATAATAAGAACGGGAACGGTTTCAATAGGTGCCTTAGCACCTTCGGTGCTTGGCCCCTAAAAAGAAACAAACAAATAATAAACTGGAAGCGTCTCATTACTGTAGTGCAGGGGTTCCTAAACTTTTTTTGTCAGCCTAACCTCTTAAACGTAAAAAAATTAACTTGAAGAGTACCCCCTGATAACCCATTCTCCCAAGGCGTCAAAATCTGAAGCATGGTCAAGTCCCTTCCGCGTCACAATGAAGACGCTAAAGGTACCCCTAGGCGTCACTATATCGACGCGCAGTGTGCTCCATTGATTTCAGTTGTTTGCCCAATGCGTCAGAATAAGACACATTTAATTGTCTTTAATTGTCAATTGACACATTAACTGTCAGAGAGCAGCTATTAAACAGCAGGGAAGACAACAACCGTGTGAGTACTGTATAATTTCTCATTTGTTTTTGTAGCTCATTTGCTGGTAGAAAGTTTCACTGTCTGTTTAGTATATTCATTGACGTGCTGTTATAGTCTTGCGCGGTCTGGGAAGTTCTTGTTTGTTCTCGTTAGACACGCCAGTAAACAAAGTTTCGGCTAGCCGTAGCCAGCTGTATTCAATAACGACACATAGAGTGTGTATGAATAGAGTGGTACTCCATGGCAGCCCTCGTGTGAAGACCGAAGAGTGTAAAGACCATTCGACTCTACTCTGCGCGACTCCACTCGAGCAAGGACACCGACAAGGCACTTGAGTATAGCTTTCCTTCTGCTTTGCCCACTTTTGTGTTTTGCTTGTTTTCATCTGTTTATTTCTCTAACCCGTATTCACTATGTGCTTCCAAATCTCTACTATTACCACATACACCCGTAAGTCACGCTCTGTACATTCTAGACACCGTAATCCTAATAATCTGCGTAGTGTACCTATATCCTCTACTACATTAAAGTCCATTCCAATTGGTCTCTGGAATTGTCAGTCAGCTGTAAACAAAGCAGACTTTATTTCATCTATTTCCACTCATTCACATCTCAGTCTCATGGCCCTAACTGAAACCTGGATCAAACCAGAAGACACTGCCACTCCTGCGGCCCTCTCAAATAATTTCACTTTTTCACACACCCCTCGCCCATTTGGGAGGGGTGGAGGTACTGGTTTGCCCATCTCAAGTGATTGGAAATTTGAGCCCATTCCTTCTCTATCTGGCAACTGCTCATTTGAATCGCACTCAATCACTATCACTCACCCTGCTAAAATCCATATCGTAGTTGTTTATCGCCCTCCAGGTCAACTGGGTAACTTCCTAGAGGAATTGGATATTTTACTCTCTCACTTCCCTGAGAATGGCACTCCTCTGGTACTGCTCGGCGACTTCAACACTCACCTTGATAAACCCCAGGCTGCAGACTTCACCACTCTTCTGACCTCATTTGACCTTAAGCGAGTATCTACTACAGCTACTCACAAATCAGGTAACCATCTGGACCTTATCTACACACGCTACTGCTCCACTGACAACACTTTAGTTACTCCATTGCACACCTCAGATGACTTTCTCATCACTCTTAACCTCCTACTGACTCCTGACACAACACACACTCCTCCGCAGATCACCTTTCGGCGTAATCTACACTCACTCTCTCCCTCTCGTCTATCCACTATGGTTTCATCCTCACTCCCTCCACCTGCTCAGTTCTCAGCACTGGACACTAACAGTGCTACTGACACTCTTTGCTCCACTCTAACATCTTACTTAGACAACTTCTGTCCCGTTTCATCCAGGCCAGCCCGCACCACCCCCTCTGCCCCCTGGCTGTCTGATGTTCTCCGCAAACATCGCTCTGGACTCCGGGTGGCAGAGAGGAAGTGGCGCAAAACTAATAATGCTACTGACCTAACCCTGTATCAGTCTCTTCTCGCTTCTTTCTCTGCTAATGTCTCCACTGCTAAAACTACATACTACCACAATAAAATCAACAACTGCTCTGACTCTCGTGCACTTTTCAAAACATTATCTTCGCTCCTTTGCCCCCCCCCCCTCCTTCATCAACTCTTATAGCTGATGACTTTGCATCATTTTTTACAAACAAAAACATCCTCCATCAGCAGCCAATTCGCCACACCACAAACCGACACGCACATCTCAACAACCATCACACACACGCTCCCCTCTCTGCTCTCCGAAGTAGATGTTTCCAAACTCATCCTTTCCAATCATCCCACTACCTGTCCGCTTGATCCTATCCCCACTCACCTCCTCCCGGCCATTTCTTCTTCAGTTACTCCTGCACTCACTCACATTATCAGCACCTCTCTCTTTACACCGGGACCTTCCCCACAGCATTTGAGCAGGCTCGGGTAACCCCACTGCTTAAGAAACCCTCTCTGAACCCAGCACTTTTAGAAAACTACAGCCCGGTATCCCTTCTGCCTTTCATTGCAAAGACACTTGAGTGAGTTGTGTTTAACCAGCTCTCTACGTTTCTTGAACAGAACAACCTCCTGGACAACAACCAATCTGGCTTCAAAAGCGGCCACTCAACTGAGACTGCCCTGCTCTTGGTTACGGAGGCACTGAGACAGGCAAGAGCAGCTTCCAAATCCACAGTACTTATTTTACTCGATTTGTCTGCTGCTTTTGACACAGTTAACCTCCAGATCCTCCTGTCAACTCTCATGAAGATGGGCATCTCAGGAACTGCTCTCCAGTGGTTCAAGTCTTATCTCTCAGGTAGGTCCTTCAGGGTGTCATGGAGAGGTGAAGTGTCTAAGTCACATCATCTAGCTACTGGAGTTCCCCAGGGCTCAGTGCTTGGACCACTTCTCTTCTCCATCTACATGTCATCACTGGGATCTGTCATTCAGAAACATGGCTTTTCCTATCACTGCTATGCCGACGACACTCAACTCTACTTCTCATTTGAACCAGATGATCCCACGGTTGGTGTTCGTATCGCTGTCTGCCTAGCAGACATTTCTGCCTGGATGAAGGAACATCACCTGCAACTCAACCTTGCAAAGATAGAACTGCTTGTGGTCTCAGCCAACCCAGCACTTCACCACAATCTCTCCATTCAGCTAGGATCATCAACCATTACTCCGTCCAGCACAGCCAGGAACCTTGGAGTTGTGATTGATGATCAGCTAAAATTCACTGACCACATTACTGCAACAACCCGGTCCTGCAGATTTGCGTTATACAACATTAGGAAGATTAGACCCTTCCTATCAGAGCAGGCCACACAACTCCTGGTCCAAGCTCTTGTTCTCTCCAGACTGGACTAATGTAATGCTCTTCTAGCGGACCTTCCAGCATGCACTATCAAACCCTTGCAACTGATCCAGAATGCAGCGGCGGGGGTGATCGTATGGGAGCCGAAGAGAGCGCACGTCACACCTCTCTTCATCAGTCTCCACTGGCTGCCAATAGCCACTTGCATCAAATTCAAGGCACTGATGCTTGCCTACAAAGCAACCACTGGCTTTGCACCAATATACCTAAACTCGCTTGTTCAGACCTACACACCCTCCAGGAGCTTACGTTCTGCCAGTGAACGACGCCTTGTGGTGCCATCCCAAAGAGGCATGAAATCACTCTCCCAGACCTTTTCCTGGACCGCCCCCACCTGGTGGAATGACCTGCCTATCTCAATTCGAGCAGCCAAGTCTGTAACCATTTTCAAAAAACAGCTAAAGACACATCTGTTCCAGCAACACCTGACCAATCAAGAATAGCACTTAACATTCTATTCATTTTCTGTCTGTCTAATTTATATAAAAAAAAAAAAGTTCTGTCCTGTGTGTTCTGTGCTAGATTAACTGAGACTTGTTACAGCACTTGCATACTGTTGCCCTTGACTGTTCTAGTTGCTTCTATTGCTCTCATTTGTAAGTCGCTTTGGATAAAAGCGTCTGCTAAATGACTAAATGTAAATGATTTGCATTTGTAAAAGTAGACATGATTTTATGAATATTTATAGGCAACTTTTATATTTTGGAGCAACTAACCCCACTCCTACCCACTTCTCAATAATATAAAACGCGTAACAGGTAAATACATGTACAGTCATGTTTGCATATTTATTGCAAAAACTGACCAAAACAGTATAAAAGTATTAACTTCATGTTGCATTCCAAGTCTTCTGAAGTCATACGATATCTTCATGTAAAGAACAGAGTTGATCTTAATGTTTTAATCGATGAAATGATGACCCCGCCTCCCCGTGAACACACTCATTCATATCTCATTCAAATTATACACACGACTCTTGAGCATGACGCAATCGGTCACAAGACACGCGAGAACCAATGACATTTTACAATCAAAGTTGACGTAATGACACAATTGGTCACGAGACATACGAGAGCCAATGCAATCTCACTATGAAATCTGACGCAAGGTTTCTTCGAGCTGCAATATTTGAATGTGTGCATGATCTTTGGCGGATGGAGACGCTGATCGCTTTTGGGGATTTTCTTCACACAAATCAATCGTTTGGCCTCGGAATACTTGAATATTTGTACCTTTTGAATAAAATTGTGTATGCGGTTGTATCTGCCTGTTATATCCTGTATTTTATATCATATAACACACAAATGGCCAGGTTTAGGGATGGGATGGGATGGGGTTGGGTTACATGTTCAAACGTGTCAAAATAGTGTATAAAAAAATAAAAATAAAAAAAATATTATGCTGGTTGATTAAATTGAGAATCACACTCCAACATGTTATAATGGCAAATTCATAACCCGATATATAATTTCATAATGACGATAACGTTCCCAGGCCCAACGTGTCTATGTGTGACGCAGAAGGTTTCTCATTGAAATCAATGGTGTACCTGCATGCCGATATACAGTCCTTCCAGAAAAATGCGGGGTTTTTTTTGTGATTGTTGCGGGCAAAAATCCTTGATTATGCGGCATGTTTTCTTAAAGAATGCGATGAAAAATGCTGGATATTTATGCAATTTTATACGATGAAATTGCGGGAACTTGCAAAAACTGCGGTTTGATGAAAAAGAGAAAAAAAGCACTACATCACAGAAAGTGCTGGGAATATTTAAGTTCCCATCTTGTTTTATTGAAGACCTTAATAAACACATGGCTCAAATTTACAAAACATTGAGTCAAACAAGTTCTGTGGCTTTACAAAAGGAATATGCTACAACTTTAAAAATGAATAAATAACTTCCTGTTTTACAGAGGTAGCTACACAAAACAGACATTTGAGTGCTTCCAATGCACAAAGTGCAATCTCTTAAAGGGTTAGTTCACCCAAAAATTTAAATTCTGTCATGAATGACGTCCCCTCATGTCGTTGGACACCCGTCAGACCAGTTCGTCTTCGGAACACAAATGAAGATATTTTAGTTGAATTCCGATGGCTCAGAAAGGCCTCCATTGGCACAATGTACACTCTCAAGACCCATAAAAGGTACTAAAGACGTCGTTACAAAATCCATCTCACTACAGTGGTTCTACAATTACTTTATGAAGCGACGATAATAGTTATTGTGCGCAAAAAAAAACTAAATAACGACTTGTATAGTGATGACCGATTTCAAAACACAGCATCATGATGCTATGAATCTGCGAGTCGATTCATGATTCGGATCGCGTGTCAAACTGCTGAAATACGTGACTTTGGCGATCCAAACTGCTAAATCGACTCACTGATTCATAACGCTTCAAACCGCTAAATCGACTCACTGATTCATAACACTCCAAACCGCTGAATCGACTCATTGATTCATAACGCTTCAAACCACTGAATCGACTCACTGATTCATAACGCTTCAAACCGCTGAATCGACTCACTGATTCATAACACTCCAAACCGCTGAATCGACTCATTGATTCATAACGCTTCAAACCACTGAATCGACTCATTGATTCATAACGCTTCAAAGCTTCATGATGCTGTGTTTTGAAATCGGTCAACATACCGGGAAACTGCTTTGCGTGGCCTTTTGCTGTTATTTTTGTTGGCAAATGGGAATTTGCGCTTCATCATGGTTTCACCGATATCTATGGTTTCTCCACAGGGTTTGCAGTTTTTCGATGACGTTCACGTTGGGTAATTACGTCACTTCAAAACGTTCCCATGGCAATAGGCGGAAATGGTGGCTCTTGTGTGAAGTAAACAAACATTTTTCGACTTTCTGCTAATATATATATGACTTTTTTTGCAACGAAAATGCGGGGATTATGAAATCATGCTAGCCCCGAATATTTTGCATGCGGAAATAGGCAATTTATATGGCGAAAGTGGGGCGTATTATAAAAAATGCGCCCCCCCCCCCCCCCCCGCATAAATATGCGGACTTTGGCTGATTATGCGTTAAATCATGCGATCGCATAATCGCGTTTTTCTGGTGGGACTGGATATAGTGACGCCTAGTGGTGACTTTAGCATCTTCATTGTGACGTTGAAGGCACTTGACCATGCTTCAGATTTTGATGCCTTGGGTGTGAGAACAGGTTGCCCCTGAGATTAAATTAATATTTCAATATTTAATGACACATTTTCATATTCACGGTTCATCGATGTTGGTTAATGCTCACACGCAAGTAAATAAATCAAATATTGAATTTTTTTTTTTTTAAGTAAGTGTCTTATTATGAATTATTTTTATATATGGCTGCACTTCAAAGTTATATTTGTGATTATTTTGTCATATATTGTGATTTGAACTGGGATTTGATCAACTTTTCACTGTGTAGCTGGACTTTAAAGTGGACTCTAACCTCTTTTTAGTTTTGATAGTGTTTCAGTCTTGTCTGGCTATCACCAGACCCAGCTCAATTTAAGATTGAACATTGGTCTGGGGAGTCTGCTCTGTATTTTCTACTGCACAAGAGGCCTGATCAACGAGCATAATTCAAATGACTCTGTAAGCAATTGGATAGTCCTTCAACCAATCAGACCACAAGAGGCGTGATCAATGGGCAACAGCCCATCACTCCTCTCTCCATCCTTGTTAAAAAACCCGCCAATAGCGCGCCAGGTAGATAAGCCAGTCTGTGATTGGTTCCCGCAAAAGTGTAACAGAAGCAGTATAAATGAATGTACAGGTTTCCAGACTGACTTGCAGGGCGAAATCAAATCGCCGGTAGATCAGGCCGAGTTTACCCAGTCTAGTTTCAGTCCACATTACATTGACACTGGTTTTTAGGAAGCCAATAAAATTTTAAATGTGTCATGAACTGGCTTTTTTATTTTTTTTATTTTTTTATACTGTTGTCTGAGGTCATCTTATGAAGTTTGCGTGTTTTTACATTCAAAAACATCATAATGAATAAGTAATAGGCTATTTTCTGCCCTGGTTTTGAGGCTCTCTCAAGACACGCACGGTTTTGATGGGTGTGCCGCACTGAATATTTGGAAGTAAATGCCCACGGCTAGGATTGGATAAGATTTGCATATTTAATGAGCTTCAGCTCCCCTCAGTACATGTGGGAATTGTTTTGAAAGCGTCTGGGGAAACGCTCACAGGACTCGCAAAATATCTTTATCAAACAAACACAAAAATTCATCTCTCATCCACCTGCGATTGATTGGAATGTTATTTCTTTATTACTTGGCCGACCCGATCATCAGTGAATATAACCGCGAACTGTACACACACACACACGCAAATGAAATAAAGGAATGTTATTTTACTATAGCCCACCTGAAAAACACATAGCCCCGGGATGTTGGGCTTTGCGAGCACTGGCGTTACAAGTCCGAGTCTGATCACGAATGAACCAATAACACCTTCTCCAGCCTGTGACCGCGTGCTAAGGTATGTAATCAATAGATATCCAACGATCTGTAACAATGCAATACTAACACATATAAAATCATGTTTTACTCACATAAGTGTGTTGCACCGTTTCTGTCGGATCCAATATAGAAGGCACAGCATTGAGTTTTAATCTTAGTATGTCTGCAAATCCAGTCGCGACCTGTATCTTGTTTACAATCGATTCTGCGGTTAAATGAAGCAAACAAACACAATGCCTTATACACGTGAGCTGGAACCGGCATGTTTATTGCTCAGTAACACGACCCGTTTAGCTCCACGAGTCGGTGGGCGGGCTTGAGGCGGTGCTTCTGTATTCTATAACGTCAGTGGACGACATATTCTGAGATTGTTCTGAAATTTCTTTTTGTAACCTACAAATTATAATACTAATATTTATGTCAATAATTTTTCCATTTCAAATGTTTAAACCATCCAGCATTTAGAATGTTCAGCTTTTATTTTGGCGTAATTCTGGTGAAATTTTTTTTAAATAATGCGAACGTCCAAATAAAGTGAACCGTGCACATGTTTTGCACAAGCAGAGATGATCTAATCTTGGCACGATTATCCTTGATGAAAGAAGAGTTTTCATCTTTCTTCTGCAAAAATATAAATTATTTCTTGTGTTTCTGGGCTGAAATATGTCTGGAACATTTCATGACAGGCTTCGTGAGATTTAACCACATTCTTCCAATGTGTCCAAATATCAGGATATTAAAAGCAATTGAGAATGACTTTTTGCAAGCGTTTTTATTTAACCGTCTAGAACAAATTCTTTATGTCATGACATGCCTCGCAGATGCCCGTTCCCACCGTAATCATAAAAGCTTAACGTAGGGAAGAACTGACATGAGGAATCCTGGCAGAAAAGACGTTTATTCCACCGTCACACACGAAAGACGATATATGGAAACACTGTCAGATGGATTAACAGTCAGTGTAACGTCTTTATAGCTTTGTTAGTCTGTCAATTAAAAAACCAAAAGCGCTTTCAGGTCCAAGAAAGCATTGATCCAATTATAAGATTCATTAGACACAAGATTAGCTTTCTGCTTGTTAACCAGGGGTGTGCAAAATTAAAGTGTGTGAATTTGAAGTGAAGTAGTTACAAAACAGAGTATTGGAATCTGAATCAAAACAACTGGGAAAGAATCAAAACAACTGCATTCTGGGAAATGAAGTGTCCGGATACACTGAAATTGACGCTTTTATATAATGCAGTATTTGGAATGCATTGATTATGCCTTGTAATGAACCTTATAATGCATTGTATGGGCTTATGAATAATTGTAACCACAGTTATAATACATTAATAAGTATCTATTTACTGTTACGCCTTTAGAAAGAATAATGCATTAAAACACATGAAACAAATTTCAGATGTAACAAGGAATGTGCAAATATTATAATGCATTTTAACTGCGGTTATTAATTATTGATCAATATACAGTACCGGTCAAAAGTTTGGAAGCATTACTATCTCTTATGCTCATCAAGCCTGCATACATTATTTTAATATACTTTAAAATGTAATTCATTCCTGTGATCAAAGCTGAATTTATCATCATCAATACTCCAGTCTTCAGTGTCACATGATCCTTCACAAATCATTTTCATTTCAATGATGAAAATTCAGCTTTGCATAGCAGAAATAAATGATATTTTAAAAGCATTTTAAAATAGAAAACCATTATTTCAAATTGTAATAATATTTCACAATATTACTGTTTTTTCTGTATTTTTTATCAAATAAATGCAGCCTTGAAGAGACTTCCTTCAAAAACATTAATGCACATAACTACAATGTACATTATGAACACCTTTATCATACATTATAGGCCTACACAAGGGCTTCAAGTGACGTAATCCCAAGTGTTTTCCAACTTTGAAAATGTATTAAATTATGAAATATAAAAATCTATCATTTTTCAAAGCCTATAAACTTTCAAACTTCAAGGCTTTTTCCAAAACTCTAGACCTCAAATTTAGGCCCCATGAACGGTAAATTAAAAGGTTTTCTCAACTCGTTTCTGAATGGTTAACAACCCTGTTGGAAACATATGCGAAGTGTAACAAACAGATTATTTAAGACCAGCATCAATGATGATTGATGTCATAGCCTTCATCCAGCACTGCTCTTTCGCTCTCATCTGGACAAAACCTGGACCCATCTGTGAGAATGTGGTTTGTTTGTGGACATCAGCTCAGAATTTAGCGCCGTCGTTTGACACTTAACTCCAGGCTGTTGTCCTGAACTGCTCCCTGAGCAGCTGGATCCTGGACTTCCTTTCAGGCAGATGTCAGGTGGTCAGACTGGGCAGTAAGACCTCCTCCTCATTGAGTTCTGACAGTTCTCAGTCCACTCATACCCCTTTTCCACCAAGGCAGTGCTGGTGCTGGTTTGGAGCCAGAGCCTAGTTTCAAATCGGTTCTTTGTCTTTTCACACCCAAAGCACCAGCTCCGAACCAGGAAAAGTGGTTCTTAAGTAGCACCAAAACATTGCTGGTCTAGAAGTAAGAACCGCTTGCGTCAGGGGCTGGGGTTACCTTGACCAACAAGACCAACACAAACTTGTGACTAGGGTTGGGTATTGTTTGGGTTTTTTGTAGCCTGACGTTGTCATACTCAATTCTAGTCAGAATTTGAGTCTGATACTGCTCCGTTGGGCTGTGATTATGGGGCGTGTTTAAACCGAACCAGGAAAGACCTCAATTGGATAGACCTACAACCAATCAGAGCAACGGAGCGACGCATAACGTTAGTTGTCAAATGTCAACAGAACTCAACTGCACTGTGTTGCCAAGTCCGCGGGTTGAAGCGACCCCGATTATGTGATATACAGACCCAGGAATGCGAATTTTAGCAGCCGTGCCAAAATAACACATTTTTACCCCCCAAATGCCATTTTTCCCGGAGAACCCCCCACCCGGAAAGCTATTGGGCTTGTTTTTGGCTAGTTTTGAGTAGCAATCGGGATTGGGCGAGTTTTGCTGTAAAAACTTGGCAACTTTGTCTGTGCACGCTGGAATAAGTAACGTTAGAAGAAGAAGATGAGTGTAAACGATCTTTGCCGGTGTTGTAAAAACAGAATTTAAGGATACACAGAGTACTTACCAACACGATCATCATTTCTGAGAGAAATAGTAAAGGTGAATGCATATACGAACAAGTTCTCCGTTTAGGATTAGAACAAATTCAACCCAAGCGCCTTTGATGACGTGGATGATTACGTTACTGTTTATCATCTGTCCATCATCGTCTAAAGCCCACCCTGACAATTTAATTGGTCCGAACAGTTTCTGTTCGGGCATAATTACTTCTCTATGGATCAAGTCCAGACCGAACTGCCCGTGCAAAAAAAATTGTGGGCGGGGCTAAGTTCATCTGGCATCCAGGCTAGGTTTTTTACGATAAGGGTGCCAAACTGATACTTTTAAAACGGTACCGGTGCCTAAACAAAACAAAAAAAGCCACAAAACAAAGGTGGATGACATTAAAGAATGGCTTCTTATTGAAAATAAAATCTTTCAAATGAACAATTTATTAAAAGTTTAAAGTATACTTAAATATATAAATATAAATAGATACGAAATACAATTTACTGAACAAATTCACAGTAAAACCTGAGCCACCTAACCCAACTACAACAGGCCTAATTTAACACTAAATAACACTTACAGGACTAAGAAAACTATTTTCCTCTACTCCTTCCCTGCCCTAGCGTGTGTTCCCCTGGGTAATGTCCAAAACGTAGTACTTCAGGCACTTTTCATGTTTCGTTGCCTCTTCATGACAAATCGCTTCTTGTACTCCTCAGTTGTAAGTCGCTTTGGATAAAAGCGTCTGCTAAATGCATAAATGTAAATGTAAATGAAAACACTGAAAAAAAATTGGTGTAGGACTTATTCAGAAATTGCTGGTAAATTTGACAAATAATTACAAAAAATGTAAGTAACACATTGAATAAAAAGTCAAATTTAGAAGTAGAAAGACGGAACATGTATTTTCTTGTAAAGAACTCACTAAACTTTGATTTATTTACAACTTTGAAAATCCTCTTCACTGCGTGTCCGCCAGGAAATCATTGGGCCGTATGGGGAGAAGCATTCATTGACCAAAGCCCAAGATGAACCGTGGGACTGTCTGTATATCTGAGTGAGATTCTCTTGCATGCAATAATAAATAAATAAAAATAAGGTCTACAGTCTCTGACCTTCCCCATCAATGAAGCCTGTAATGCAGCTAGCAGAGTATCTTCCGGTAAAAGTCGGAGCTCATCTAAATCATGGTTTTGGAAATGGTCTAGCTAGCGGCAGTTCTGGCCTTTAGGGTGTTGAAAGCGGATATACCATGTTTCAGGCGGTTTCAGAATGCCTAACATCGAATATTAGCCAATATTTCCTCAATCTGTGATTCAAATCAATTTGCTCAGTGCCAGCTGTTGACGTCTGCTGAAAAGCTCGGAAACGCCAGGCTAATCCTACCGAAGAACACTGTATAATCTTCCTTCTGTGTTTGCTATTACTTTTCATTTTTAACAGTAGGAATTGAAGTGACCCTTTTGCGAACAAAGCCACTGAGAAAGCTCCTGTTCTGCTTTATATGGTGCCATGATGGAGCAGGAAAATGTGTGCAGGAGCTGGCAAACCCATCCGCAGGTTTCTGGCTGAGAGAGTAGGTGTGAGGAAAGACCAGGATAAAACAAGCGCTACTGGTCTCTCAAGGCCAATTAGACCTGGGCTGCTTTCAATACAGTACAGGCAAATCACATCAGCTCATACCTGCAGATGGGCCATAAAGTTTGTTAGCTGTCCATGTAATACTTCCCTGTTTTCTCCAGTAATGCTTGTCCGAAATTCACCATTGTGTATTGTTGAGGTATCATTCACGTAGCACAAATAGTGTGTGACGAGTTACAAGCCAGTTTAATATGTTATATGGTCTGTTCAAATCACTCCAAAAATGATATTTATATTTATTTATGTATTTGGCAGACGCTTAAAAGCAACTTACAGTGCCCTTATTACAGGGACAATCCCCCTGGAGCAACATGGAGTAAAGTGTCTTGCTCAAGGACACACTGGTGGTGACCGCTGGGATCGAACCAGCAACCTTCTGCGTATCAGTTCAGTGGTTTAACCCACTGGACCATCATCTCATATGAGCCAACAAGCTGTCAATCAAAATTTCAACTAACTTCACTGAAAAATAGAACTAAAATTGAACTAAAATTTAAATAAAACATATTCAACTTAAATAGTAATATTTAAAATGAATAAAAATGACAAAAGCACTTAAGTAATAGTCAAATTAAGCGAACAAAGAAAATCTACTAATAAAAGCCAATTCAAAATATGAATAAAAACTACAACAGTATTAAAAATAATACTAAAATGACTTTCAATCGTTTAATTGCTATGAATTGTCTAAAAGCCAACATTAAAAGACATTCCATTTAAGATACATAAGCATAAATAAATCAGTAAACAATAATTTGCTGATAAAAAAATTAAATAAATAAATAAATATTGGAATATTGGATGAAAACTGAAAAATAAAGAAATAAATAAATAAATATTTTATGAAGTAAAAATATATAAAAAAATAATATCATTAAAAATGTTAACTACTAAACATTAAACTAATGAACGGAAAATATAAGAATAAAAGCTAACTTAAAATATTAATAAAATATAGCATGCCAGACCAGGAAATTTGAACGATCCTCCTTTTCCACACTTTTAAACTATGAGGCGGTGCTTCCGCCCACGTTCGGCGTGACCTTTTCAACGTACGTTACGTAATGCCTCGCTCGTTGCAGACCAGCACAAGACAATCAATTGTGGTTAAAAAAGTATATACATTTGAATTATTTTTTAGGAAATGACCGATGGTTTCGCTAGATAAGTCCCTATTCCTCAGCTGGGATTGCGCAGTACCATTTGAAGCCCTTCAAAGCCCTTTGAAACTGCATTGATGTGGACGTTCAACATTTTGGTTGCAATTGAAGACCATTGTGTGGAGAAAAATTCTGAAATGTTTTCCTCAAAAAACTTAATTTCTTTTCCACTGAAGAAAGAAAGACATGGACATCTTGGATGGCATTGGGGTGAGTAAATTATCAGGAAATTTTCCTTTAAAGGTCCCGTTCTTCGTGTTTTTTTGAAGCTTTGATTGTGTTTACAGTGTGCAATATAACATGTGTTCATGTTTCGCATGTAAAAAAACACAGTATTTTTCACACAATATACTCATCTGTACACCGCTGTTTTCACTGTCCTAAAAACGGCTGATGAGTTCCTTGTTCTATGAAGTCCCTCCTTCAGAAATACGTAACGAGTTCTGATTGTGCCAGCGGTTCCTGTGTTGTGATTTGACAGCAGCTTAGCGCACATGGCACGGTTCCTGTGTTGTGATTCGACAGCAGCTTAGCGCACATGGCACGGTTGCTGTGTTGTGATTCGACAGCAGCTTACCGCACGTAACTTGCACGTGGAAAGGTCACGCCTCTTAACGGGAGATGTATGCGCTTAATGATCTCTACAGCGTCCCTGGGAAAGCCAAACAAAGGTGATTTGACTCCGGGATGAAAATAACAGCGTCTCGACGACATGGCGACAAACACACTCAAACGCAACAATTCCTTTTCTCCACGCGACCGTCCTCTTCTCCACGTGGGACAGCAACAAGACCACGCCTCCTTTTTTCGCATATTCTTGTGGGCGGAGGTTAGTCTGTTCTACTGTTCTACTGACGTCATTAATGAAGGGAGTACCAGGATGTAGTCCAAGCCGGCCGTTCGCTGTAGGCTTTGAAAGGGAACTTCTGTTAAATAAAATATCTCGCTTGGCATTGAACTTTGAGCTTTATAATTTTACAGGTATTATTTATGCTCTAACAGCAACATTACACACTAACTAAAGTTTGAACAGTGGGATCACGAAGAACAGGACCTTTAAGGCAATTGGTCCAAAGTCCTGCTCCACATCAAATATATTCTGTTAGGCCGTGTTTGTAACTAGAGGACACAGAATTTTGCTTTAAATGGATAGTTAATAATATATCCTATATTTTTTCCCCCAAAAGTATCTTGTTTAGAACTTTTTTAGGCCAATTTTTTTGTTGTTCCACTGACATATTTTATGCACGATCCTTTGCGTTTTGTACATGAATCTGGGCTTCGCATTATATCAGATATGTTCATAGTTCTTATGCTGTAGATAAATGAATATGTCTCATCCACGTCACCTTGACTAACGCCAAACCTCCGGCGCCACGGACACTCACAGCGGCTGTAGAGCGTTTTTTAAAGAGCGAAGTGTCCTTGGTGTCCCTCTGAGGGTGGATGGACACGGCCATAAACATGCCTGCACAGTTGATCTTGGCATCAGCCAATGGAGAGGCAAGTATCACTGAACTAAACTTGGAGCTAAAAATCCTTAATGGAATAGCAAAAGAGTCCTTGAGTTTAAAAGACATTATATTTTAAATATATGATCTAATAGGAAGGCTATAGAATAATCAAACGCGTTACAGTTTTCACTGCATACATTCTAACTTAAACATAGATTCATTCTTATTAAAGCTACAAATGTTTTATCTTAACATAAAACCTGTCTCTCGGCACTCGACTCGTCCAGACGTGCAAATCGTGGCAAAAATACACTGTAAAAAATATGGTAGCAACATTATAGGTTTTACAGATTTATCTAAAACACTGCATTTCATTAACTGATATATTGTTAATTTACCAACCTATTGAAGTACTAATATCTGTTTTGTACCTTTGTAATACACCGACAACCACCAATCACAGTGCTGATGAGAGTCACATGATCAAAGCTCAACACAAGCAGCTTTTCCACAAGCTGAGAAGGTTAATATTAATATATAAAAAGTTTCATACACACAAACACTAAACACCATCATAACATTAAAAAATGCATTCATTTAACAACATAATGTAACATAAAAACCCTAATGAACATAACTGATTAGAAAAAACTAAGATGAAACGGTTATTTCAACAAAAATACATCAAATGTGAAGTGTCTTGGAATGTCAATTTATGTTTTTTCACTGCAAATTATACAACTTTTTGTATGTATGGTTAGATCTATTACAGAAACTTTCTGTTTCCAATTAAAGGATTAGTTCACTTCAAAATGAACATTTCCTGATACTTTACTCACCCACATCTCATCCAAGATGTTCATGTCTTTCTTCAGTCGAAAAGAAATGACATTTTTTGAGGAAAACATTCCAGGATTTTTCTCCATATAATGGACTGCAATGGCAACCAACGGTTGAAGGCCCAAATCAATGCAGTTTCAAAGGGCTTTAGAAGTCAAGTCAAGTCACCTTCCTTCATATCTATAGCGCCTTTTACAACACGGATTGCTTCAAAGCAGCTTTACAGTGATAATAGGAACTTCATTATGTTTTAGAAGAAAAGTTTTTGATTGATTAATTTCTGTTGTAAAAACTGATTAGTAATTTAAAAGCCCCCTGAAATCAAAATTGAAGTTTTTTGGCTTTTAGTATGACTATGTTAGCCTTAAAGGTCCCGTTCTTCGTGTTTTTTTGAAGCTTTGATTGTGTTTACAGTGTGCAATATAACATGTGTTCATGTTTCGCGTGTAAAAAAACACAGTATTTTTCACCCAATTTACTCATCTGTACACCGCTGTTTTCACTGTCCTAAAAACGGCTGATGAGTTCCTTGTTCTATGAAGTCCCTCCTTCAGAAATACGTAACGAGTTCTGATTGTGCCAGCGGTTCCTGTGTTGTGATTTGACCGCAGCTTAGCGCACGTAACTTGCACGGAAAGGTCACGCCTCTTAACGGGAGATGTATGCGCTTAATGATCTCTACAGCGTCCCTGGGAAAGCCAAACAAAGGTGATTTGACTCCGGGATGAAAATAACAGCGTCTCGACGACATGGCGACAAACACACTCAAACGCAACAATTCCTTTTCTCCACGCGACACTTCCTCTTCTCCACGTGGGACAGCAACAAGACCACGCCCCCTTTTTTTTCTTGTGGGCGGAGGTTAGTCTGTTCTACTGACGTAATTAATGAAGGAAGTACCAGGATGTAGTCCAAGCCGGCCGTTCGCTGTAGGCTTTGAAAGGGAACTTCTGTTAAATAAAATATCTCGCTTGGCATTGAACTTTGAGCTTTATAATTTTACAGGTATTATTTATGCTCTAACAGCAACATTACACACTAACTAAAGTTTGAACAGTGGGATCACGAAGAACGGGACCTTTAAGGTTATGAATAAGCTGGTGTGTTCCAAAACAATGACAAAATTCGCATTTAGGAGATATAAGCATTCAAAACTTGCAGTCTCTCACTTCCTTTAAAATGAATCACAGATTTTGATGACATCATCACAGACATTCATCTTCTCATCACATCTTCTGTCCAATCAAATGGTCTCTAGAATCTGAAGCTGCGTCTGAAATTGTTCAGTTGTTCACACATTTACTCATTTCTATACATGCGATAGGAAACGATCCAGACGGTGTAAATATGCTTTCAGTTGAAGCGAATTAACTCTGTTTTCACGTTAGTTTCACGTGCACCGCACACACATAACATTACACACACACACCAACGTCTCTGGTCTAAAGTTACACTAACGTTAGATACTTGAGAGCGCAGAGCGGATCATATGCGCGAGTCGGCGCAGACAACAAAACATATCGGACCCATTTAAATTCTGCACAGAAGGTTGTATTTCAAAGCGATATGGAGGAGATTATGATGATAAAGGGTTAGAGATTAGGAGGAAACTCTGGCTTTACCAAACAGAAAGGCTCTAGTCAAACTGTGATATTAACGAAAAAAAGGGATGTTTCAAAAAAGGGGAGGAGCTGCTAACAGCTTGAGCCGTTTCAGGGGAAATTATAGCAACACGTTGAATAATGCTGCGCGTTTCAAAGCACTTCAGTGGTCCTTTAATCCTTTAATCTTCAACTAGAACAGAAAACCCCCGATGCGCTCCGGACCCCATCCGCACGGCAACAGCATTTGGTGGCCCGAGAACGACAGTGGACCTTTTTTCACCAAGCTGCTTGGCAATTTTCCCGTAGCCCTTTCCAGCCTTGTGGAAGTGTACAATTTTGTCTCTAGTGTCTTTGGACAGCTCTTTGGTCTTGGCCATGTTAGTAGTTGGATTCTTACTGATTGTATGGGGTGGACAGGTGTCTTTATGCAGCTAACGACCTCAAACAGGTGCATCTAATTTAGGATAATAAATGGAGTGGAGGTGGACATTTTAAAGGCAGACTAACAGGTCTTTGAGGGTCAGAATTCTAGCTGATAGACAGGTGTTCAAATACTTATTTGCAGCTGTATCATACAAATAAATAGTTAAAAAATCATACATTGTGATTTCTGGATTTTTTTTATTTAGATTATGTCTCTCACAATGGACATGCACATACGATGACAATTTCAGACCCCTCCATGATTTCTAAGTGGGAGAACTTGCAAAATAGCAGGGTGTTCAAATACTTATTTTCCTCACTGTATATACTCAGCGTCATCACGTTGGAAAGGTCACGGCCGTGACGTAAACTCCATTTTCATGTTCTCTTCCAACTTTAAAATCGTCCGACATCGTTGTTTTACCTTTATTTTTGTAAAGGCTGTTTGATTTAGTCTTTGCACGTTCGTTTTAACACTGGGTCGTACGTCATGGCCGTGACCTTTCCGGCGTGATGACGTCATACAAAAGCAGAACACCAAAGACGCGCATTTGAGGTTAAAAAGTATGTTTATTTATTATTATAAATGTTTATTTCTTTTAGAAAATGACCGATGGTTTTGCTAGATCAGACCCTATTCCTCGTCTGGGATCGTGCAGAGCCTCTGAAGCCCTTCCTTTTGAAACTGCATTGAATTGGACTTTCAACCGTTGGTTTCCATTGAAGTCCATTATATGGAGAAAAATCCTGGAATGTTTTCCTCAAAGGACTGAAGAAAGAAAGACATGAACATCTTGGATGAATAAATTATCAGGACATTTTCAATTGGAAGTGAACTAATCCTTTAACTGTTTTTCACCATAACATTTTTAGTCTTTTACGGTTAAAAATCACGATCATTTTTACAGTGTAGGGTAAAAGTCGTGCACGCCAGTCTTTTAGAAGGCAGTAGGCAGCAGACAGAGAGGTCAATCAACAGGTTTAATAAAAGTGGTGGCCAAAATCAAGAGGAAAATATGTTTCTAGTACTTTGAAGGTCGTACTGTTCATTGAAAGAAAGTGCAGGGAAAGATTCATCTGCTATTTTAATTGATGAACGCTTCCTAAGAGCATAATTTCTCTCCATATTTCAAACATCTGTTCATTTTTAGGGGAAGTGGTCATCTGGCGTCAGATTTGAAGAGTAAGAGGATCCAGCGGCAAGTGCCAAATGACACACATCCAGACATTGTGTTTTCAACCAGTAAAACACTCTAAAGCTTCTGTATGTTGCCGCATTAAAACAAGAGCTGTGATGTGAGCAATCTGGCTTTAAACACTCCCTGATGCCATTTCTTGTCTTCTACCACAAATGGTGGCAAACAAACTGGAGTGAAAAAGCCCCGGACAATCAAGACCATGCAAGAAGAAAATGTGTGCGTTTCCAGTGTTTTCGGGTTCTATGCTGACATCACTTCAGTAAAAGGTTAATGCGTGAAGCCCTGCTATTGTCATGATCATCTTGATCGATAGTGGCAGAAAGAACAGCATGATCAGATTCAGATATCCATCACTATAATTCATAGTCATCATGAAGCGGCTTTTTGCAAATGTGAGTGACCTGGTTTTTTCAAGTAAATAACACTTACTGATCAAATGGCATGACTTTTTTTAGGAATTGCAACATAATGCATGATTTAATGTTCAATACATACATGATTTTGCATAAGAATGACAATGTGTGTGTGTTTTGTTAGCAATCATAAGTGCATATAATGTCAACAACACGAACGAATAGTGAATCAAAAGTTATCCAGGGATAATGTCATTATGTATTTGTGTGTGTGTGTGTGTGTGTGTGTGTGTGTGTGTGTGTGTGTGTGTGTGTGTGTGTGTGTGTGTGTGTGTGTGTGTGTGTGTGTGTGTGTGTGTGTGTGTGTGTGTGTGTGTGTGTTTGACTCTTTAGCTCCACCCACTGCACGTCTGCACGAGCTGGGCTGTTTTCAGAAAGAATCGGTACAGCGCATCTGTCTTTTATAAATATGATAAATCTAAAGACTCTTCTGAGATATGAAGAATGCAATACTACTCTATAGCTACTCAAGATTAACATGAGACTGGCAGAAACTGTGTGTGTTATGGACCCTTTAAGTAAATGATGCAAAAGTCTGGCTGGTAAATTGTCTCAATTGTATGGAAGCTCAGCCACTGAATAAAAATACAAAAAGGTAATTACGACTTTTTATCTCACAAATCTGACTTTTTATTATAAAGTCATAATTGCATGATATAAAGTTGTAATTGCGTGTTATGAAGAATTGCAAGAAAAAAAGTCTGAATTGTAAGACGCATTTAGTCCCACTTTTTTTTTTCCCGTGGCAGAAACAAGCTTCCATACAATACACCCTCATGTAGTGTGGGAGAATGTTTTGTTGTTGTTGTTTTTTTAAATAAATGAATAATTCTATTCAGCATGGATGCACTAAATTAATCAAAAGTCACATTTATAATGAAAAATATAATTGTTCCACAAAATATAAGCAGCACAACTGTTTTCAACACTGATAATAATCCAAAATGTTTCTTGAACAGCAAATCATCATATTAGAATGATTTCTGAAGGATCATGTGACACTGAGACTGGAGTAATAGGAATTAATTTGTTACATTTATATAGCACTTTTCTGGGTACTCAAAGCGCTTTACATATAGAAGGGGGGGAATCTCCTCAACCACCACCAATGTGCAGCATCACCTGGATGATGCGACGGCAGAACGCCCACCACACACCAGCTTATTGGTGGAGAGGAGACAATCAGTATATGGGGATGATTAGGAGGCCATGATGGACAGGGGCCAATTGGGCAAATTTGGCCAGGATGGACACCCCTACTCTTTTTTCTGAAGGACATCCTGGTATTTTTTATGACCACAGAGAGTCAGGACCTCGGCTTAACGTCTCATCCGACGGTGCTCTTTTGACAGTGTAGTGTCCCCATCACTATACTGGGGTGTTAGACCCACACAGACCACAGGGTGAGCGCCCCCTGCTGGCCTCACTAACTAACACCCCTAGCAGCAGCATCCTGGTTTTCCCAAGAGTTCTCCCATCCAGGTACTGACCAGGCTCAACCCTGCTTAGCTTCAGTGGGAAACCAGTCTTGGGCTACAGGGTGATATGGCTGCTGGTATAAATAAGTAATATTTCTGTTTTTACAGTATTTTCGATCAAATAAATGCAGCCTTGGTGAAAAGAGACTTCTTTTAGAAAAAAATAATAAAATACTAACCCCAAACTTCTGAACAATAATGTATTTTAAACAGTGGCTACTTTAAAATGCTTCTCAATTTGTTCAGAACTTTGGTTTATTTGGGTGCACCACTTCTTATGACTAATGTTTTCTGCAATCTACGCTTATTGAAAACCATACAGTATACAGTAGGATGAGAGAAGTGTTATGTTTGGATTCCATGTCTCTTTCCACAAAGTTACACTTCTAATTTTCCATTTTAAACGGAAGACACGTTGAGTGGAACGATTTTGTTAAAAAGCTTCAGTTTCAAAGTGAGCAGGGAAAAATAATTACCGGACTAAGTTGGCAAATTGTATAAAACACACTTACCATGATATATGAGCAACACGTTTTTATAATTCAGATTATATAATTACTATTAAGTAGCCAAAGGTTTGAGGCCTATGATGAGTCTGGCTTTATTTTGTGGGGACAAAACTATCCTCTCCATGAGGACAGTCTCAGATTCATTAAATAAACTAAATATTTTATATAAGTGTCAAAAAATAAGTGTATCTTACCGCCCAGGTCTTGCTCAATCTAAAGATGGGAGCGCTTTGCAGTGCCGACACCACTGACACCATAGAATGAAGGTTATTCAGCTCTAGAAGTTTCTGCAGACATAGAAAGCAAGTGGTGAATTGCTATACAGTTCAGAAAACTCACTGCACAAAGCACAAAAAAGGCTGTTTAAAGAGCACGAGCGAATCAAAGTGTACATTTATATAGAAACCACTTCCGTTTTACTGGTTGCATTTTATTTGATCATGTTTTGCTATTAAACGCATGCAATGAAAAGTTCTCACTTTATAAAAGGTTGGGTTGCAATTTGTGAAAACGCAGAAAATGTCCTGCTGTCTGTTTGTTAGGTTAGATGATGTCACAGCTACCGCCCACACTCAAAACTCCCTTTACTGCTCTCTGATTGGACGCTGTCCACTAAAAGACAGTGACCTTCAGTAAGATACAGACCTGCTTTCATCATTACTCCCACAATGAAGCCCCAACAAATGATGGAAAACTGCTTTGTGCTCGCTTCAGCAAATTTGGCACACCTGAATCCACTCCATGACACATGATGACTACAATCTGAGTGTTTTTTGTTCTGTCAGCAAGTGTTCCTCTGAGATTTAGTCATGAGATATCTGAAGGATGTCCTGATATTCGAGCCGCCTCATTGACGTGGCTTGTTTTGATGACTTTCTTTTGAGAGCCAGATTATCCGGATGAAAAACCAAAGGGTGGGCAAACGTTGTCAGAGTAATTATCAGACCATTTTAAGACCATTAAAAGTGAAGTATGCAATTGCTGCAGATTTCTAATAATAATAATAATATACACTGCACATATTAGTGTTGTAACGACTTATGGTTTGGTCTTCCCGATCACTTTTAGGGACAGGGCCCGGTTGCATGAAAGCCCTTAAGTTAAGAAAACCCTTAGTTACAAGGTTAAGGGTACCCTTAGTGAAACACGGGTTGCAATAAAAAACTCTAAGGGTCCACTTAAGGAATCTTAAGGCTGTTACTAAGCATTTCCCTTAAATGCTTAAGTTTTCCCTTAAGTTCTGTTATGCGTTGCAACAAAGTCCTTAGTAACTAGGGGTGCACCGAAATTTCGGTCGCCGAAAATGGCGTTATCGGTTTCGGGTCGAAATTAAAAAAAAAAAACAGCCGAAAACGTAAACCGAAAATGAATGTCACCCGCCCCTCCCATCCATGCGCAAGCAAGCACTTAGGTTTCACTCACGGTCGAGCTGTTATCACGCGTCTGCCTATCAAAGATTAAAGGGGTGATGAACTGAGAAATCAACTTTCCTTTGAGCCTTTGATATATAAAAGTTAATCGTGATATATATAGCTGAAAACATCCTTGTTAGTCAAAGGAAAGCTTTTATTGACACCAGGCCCAGAAAACGAGAGCTCTCACAATATGTCGACCATTGACGTAATATGACACAGAAGCACCGCCTCAAGTCCGTCCACCGACTCGTAGAGCTAAACGGGTCGCGCTACGGAGCAATAAACATGCGGTTCCAGTTCACGTGGGTAAGACATTGCGTTTGTTCGCTTCATTTCACTGCGGAATCGATTGTAAACGATACAGGTTGAGACTGGATTTGCAGACATATTGAGATTAAAACACAATGCTATGCCTTATATATCGGATCCGACAGGAACGCTGCAACACACTTATGTGAGTAAAACATGATTTTATATGTGTTAGTATTGCATTGTTACAGATCGTTGGATATCTATTGATTACATACCTTAGCATGCGGTCACAGGCTGGAGAAGGTGTTATTGGTTCATTCGTGATCAGACTCGGACTTGTAACGCCAGCCCAAAGTCCCGGGGCTATGTGTTTTTCAGGCGGGCTATAGTAAAATTCCTTTCTTGCGCGAGTGTGTGTGTGTGTACGGTTCTGACGCATCGGGCGAAATGATACAGAAATAACATTCCAATCAATAGCAGGTAGATAAGAAATGAATCATTGTGTTTGTTTGATAAAGATATTTTTTGAGCCCTGTGAACGTTTCTCCAGACGCTTTCGAAACAATTCCTCACGTGTACTGACAGGGGAACGGAAACTCATTAAATATGCAAATCGTATCCAATCCTAGCCGTGGGTGTATACTTCCAAGTCTTCAGTGTGGCACGCCCATCAAAACCGTGTGTTTTTCAGAAAGCCTCAAAACCAGGGCAGAAAATAGCCTGTTACTTATACATTATGATGTTTCTGAATGTAAAAACCACGCAAACATCATAAGTTGACCTCAGACAACAGTATAAAAAAAATTAAAAAGCCAGTTCATGACCCCTTTAAGCATGTCAGCGGTATGGAAGTATTTTAAAGTTTCAGATGAGGACACCAAAGTTACAATATGAAACATTTGTTGTGCAAAAATCTCAAGAGGGGGTGTGGCATCCTAAATTTTCGGTTTCGGAGCAGAATTTTTATTTCGGTGCATCACTATTAGTAACCATTTAGCCCTTAAAAAATTAAGGAATCAAAATAGGTCCCTTAAAGGTCCCGTTCTTCGTGTTTTTTTGAAGCTTTGATTGTGTTTACAGTGTGCAATATAACATGTGTTCATGTTTCGCGTGTAAAAAAAACAGTATTTTTCTGTACACCGCTGTTTTCACTGTCCTAAAAACGGCTGATGAGTTCCTTGTTCTATGAAGTCCCTCCTTCAGAAATACGTAACGAGTTCTGATTGTGCCAGCGGTTCCTGTGTTGTGATTCGACAGCAGCTTAGCGCAAGTTGTACGGAAAGGTCACGCCTCTTAACGGGAGATATATGCGCTTAATGATCTCTACAGCGTCCCTGGGAAAGCCAAACAAAGGTGATTTGACTCCGGGATGAAAATAACAGCGTCTCGACGACATGGCGACAAACACACTCAAGCTACAGTTCCTTTTCTCCACGCGACCGTCCTCTTTTCCACGTGGGACAGCAACAAGACCACGCCCCCTTTTTCGCGTATTCTTGTGGGCGGAGGTCAGTCTGTTCTACTGACTGACGTAATTAATGAAGGAAGTACCAGGATGTAGTCCAAGCCGGCCGTTCGCTGTAGGCTTTGAAAGGGAACTTCTGTTAAATAAAATATCTCGCTTGGCATTGAACTTTGAGCTTTATAATTTTACAGGTATTATTTATGCTCTAACAGCAACATTACACACTAACTAAAGTTTGAACAGTGGGATCATGAAGAACGGGACCTTTAAGTCATCTGCTGAACTCAAACGCACTGGATGATTTCATTTTAATTGAGAAAGAATGTACCGATGTGCATTTTTACCAATCAATTAAAATAAGCCTGTTGAAAGTATGAGTTGACACAGTGTATATTGATTAAATAAACATTCAACGCCAATTCAAGTTTTCATATTTTTTTAATTACTTCCACTGTGCATTTGACTTTCATCTTGTGCCCAAGAGTGACTGCTTATAGTGGCAGGCTTGGGTGTTTTTCCCCTGTCTTTGAAAAAAATGCTGTTTGTCCTTGGTCCAGTTTGTTTTAGATTGTTTTGTTTCCATTACTGTAAAGACGGTTAGCACACGTTGCGTCTAGGACACCGAACGCGTCATTCAGTGAATAATCACTGAAGTTGTGAACAAAGTGGCGTTGATGCATGAGTACAATACAATAACAACGAGTTGGACATATATAATGTAATTTAATGGAAAACGATGAGAGTGGCGCGGCAGTATTTTGAACATCCTCTGGTCAGGTGTCATAGCTGGACTCATAAAACAATGTGCTTGAGGACGCTCTGTGTCGTCCATCAGACTACCTTTAATATTCTCCATAACTCAAATATTGTAGTACAGCTGTTAAGTAAATGTCAAATTTGTTTAAAAGTCAGTGGTCCGTTATGTTCTGTTTATTGCGTGAGATTTCGTAACTATAGCAACCGCTTCTCCATTGCCGTGTTTTGCCACGAAAAACTTAGTTTAAACACATATGCCTGGTTCAGACTACACGATTTTAGCCCGAATTTGGCACGATCCGTTTGACGTATGGTGTCGTAGGGATTCGTAAACGACAATGGACGTCGGGACGCAAGAATTGATCGTATCATCTCGTATAGTGTGTCATAGTATACGACAACCGAATCCGCGTCTGCGATAGTTCACGACGTCACAGCATGTTGAATTTTTTTTCACGGTCCCCACGACGGTTTCCGTCACATGGGTGACGCTGACCAATCGGAGCACAGAATATATATTCTGACAGGATTCAAACATGGCGAAACGCAAGAGAGATGATGGTGCGGCTAGGTGGAGTTATGAAATGGAGGAAAGGTTCGTGGAGATGTGGCAACAGTACTCTTGCCTGTACGATGTTTCATCGAGGGACTACCACGACAGATTACAAAAAGAAAAATGCTGGCGTACGATAGCGGAAGCCCTTCAGCAACCCGGTGAGTACTGGAATTAGCTGTAACTTTTAAGATAGCAAATCATTCATTATATTCTTCTTCGCTATAGAGAAAATTGTGTGTGAGAGAGGGTGTGTGTGAGTGAGTCTGGGTGCGCGTGTGTGTGTGAGTCTGACTGTGAGGGTGTGTTTGTGCGTGACTGTGTATATGTGTGTGAGTGTGAGAGAATTACAAATAAATAAATGGTTATAAATGGTTTATAGGAGCAGTGTAAAGTGTTCCCAGATTTTTTTACAAATACGTTGTAGTGGCAAGCTTTCACTACTGGCTAATAACAAAATATTTAATATAAAAAGAACGATATTTTACCTCAAGTTCTCCTTGGAGGATTGACAGCCCATACTGCCCTCTTCGAGCAAGCCAGGAACGTGTCCATGGTCGGGTTTTCTTTCTTTTTTTGCGCTTTTCTAGACACAAGACAGCCAGTACAAAACACGCCGCAGACATTGTTTACGCACGTTTGTTTCCGGAAGTCAGTCGCTAGTTTCGCCTTCTCGATGACATTACGCGCGTCGTTAAAGACAACAAGCGATCATTGGTCGCGAAGCAACGTGTAGTCTGACATGTTTCTTATCCAGGACACGACAAGATTTTAGGAGTCAAAATCGCGTAATCTGACACAGTGACTATCGTAACAGACAAAAAAAAATTGTGTAGTCTGAACCAGGCATTAGGTAAGGGACGGTTAAGACGTTTGTTGCTACGCTCTTAAAGAAATCCCTTGCCTCGGGACTTTTCCCCCTTAGGAATACAAGCACTTAAGAGGTTTCATGCAACCTGGCCCTGAACCTTGGAAATTCGAACAATTACAATAGGGTTTCAGCGCAACAGGCATGAACCCCTAAACATTTTTTGGTGTATTTATTATAAACACATTCCATATATTGTAAATGTCAGCTCTGGCTGGACTTCAATAAGCTCTGCATGTAAAGTAATGGTTATTTGAAGGAAATAAAGTATAAAATAAAACTACATAATAATGCTTTGTTGATCGCTTAGTGTGTGCCAACCGACTTTAAATGGCACCTCATTTCAAAGTAGGAACATACTGTATGGTAATCTGTAGTCCACACTAATGAGGTGAGCCGTCGAAGTTGGACAGACTCACAAACATCATCTCTCAACATGCACTACTGCAGCACGATACAGCTGGAGCAATTCAACATCATTAGAGTAACATTTCTACCGTATATCTACACCTGGTGTTTTAATCCGTCTCTTTTGTCCACTTTCAAACACTTCTGTCCTGATTTCTTCGAGGGGAGAGTGTATGGGCGGGTAAATGTATGGGCTTTTTTTTGGATCTTTCGATCTAATTGACGAAATAAGCTCTCGCAATTTACATGTGAATGTGCCCGGAGACGACAGAAAAACATATGGAGAGCAGCAGCTTTCATTTCTGCTCAAGACCAGCCGAACGCTGTGAGTGTGTGTTAGAAAGCAGGGATGATGAGAGAACATTGAGCTTGGTATGTTTTTCATCTTCAAACCAAACTTGGGTCTCCAGCTGACAAAGTTTAAATCCCGTCTGGCTAGAGTGCTACCCATAATGTTAATGCGTACATGCGGAGAGTAGACGGTCTTTTGTAGCTGTTCAAACACATTCAACCAATGATGATTTACACTACAAAAGCAATACGTTCGAATCTGGTCTCAACTACCTCTGGAAGTGGTCAAAAGTGGACAAGCTCAAAACGTTTAGACCCCGTTTACACCTGTATTTAGCATTGTTCACTTGTAATCCGATCGACCAAAACACATCTTAATATCGTAAGGTAACTACATGGTTTAAGGTTAGGTTAAGTGGTAGGTTCAGGCCAGGGTTAGTGCCTAGTTATTACCCAGTTATAGTAATTACATAGTATGTACATGGGGGACAGGACTGTAAAAGTGCTACCAAAATAACTGTTCTTGAACGCACCTTTGCAATCTTGACAAAGTGGCTCAGGATCTCAGCACGGATCTTCAGGGTTTGAGCGGTGAGGATTTCCCGTACCAACCAGAAGCTCACCTGAAGAGATGGAAAAAACAGTGATGCCAGGGAACATTAACATCCTAACGGCTCAGGAACAGGCAAAATATAATAATGAATATCTGAGTCATTGAGTATTGACCACCTGCCGATCCTGATCCGAAAGGTGCTTGGTGATTTCCTAGTGCTTGAGTTGGCACACACCTCAAATACATTAAAGTTATTCAAATCAAACCAATGTATATCCAAATGTAATAAAAAGTACATCTATAGATGGGATATCTATCCGGAGGGCTACTGTCCTGCAGAGCTCGGCTCAAACTTGCCTCAAACCACCTGCCTGGAAGTTTCTAGTATGCCCAGTTAGACCTTGATTAGCTGGTTCAGGTGTGTTTAAGGCGAGATTCGACACCCCTGGGATAGCCAATAGAGGGTATGCATTGACGCCACTTTCCCACCGGAAACAGGTGGTAGGTCACTTATATCAATATATATATATATATCGTCATGTCGTCCAGCCCAATATTTTTTTTTTTAGTCATTTGCTTCTCTTTTCTGTAGCTTTCAGCAGTCTGTAAAAATATACCTCAGATTTCTTGTCAAATGTATTTGTACACTCAATCTCAAAGCTCTTTTCAGTTTAAACTGTGTTTTGTGTGTTTTTTGCGGCATTCATGCTGAAAACCAATGCTGCCACTCAGTCTTTTCGCCACTCAGTGGACGTAACCGCAGTGACGTCACATGCATACCTTCTATACCGATCAGTAAAAAAAAAAAAAAAAGCCCCGATATCAATCCTTGAGATAAGCTCAGGACCAGTGTTGGGAGTAACACATTACAAGTAACTTGAGTTACGTAATCAGGTTACTTTTTCAAGTAACTAGTAAAGTAACACATTACTTTTAAAATTTACAACAAAATATCTAAGTTACTTTTTTTTTTTTAAAGTTACTTTTTCACATTTATTTGACTGACATCTCTCTTCTGTCCCCATGTTGAGAAAAATCGAGAGTAAGTTTAGAGTGTAGTGTGTGAACAGGTTATTATAGTACTAGACTAAATGTGAGCATTTACTAATCTCACTTGTACAAAAAAAAGATTCAGTATTCCTCAAAATGAATAAAATCTAAATCAGAAAACTATGCAAACCTCCAATAATTAAATATTAAATAAAAGATTTTTACTGACCAATGTCTTGCTTCCGAACTTCGATGATTCAGTTAAATTATGAGCAAAAATGACTTTAGATTCTTTTGTTTTTATTGGTGAAGTAAGTGTTAAACTTTTTTCTCCTGCGTCCTATTCTTCCATTTTCCGGAATGGCAGCACAGCTGAAAGGTTTGTTTGAGCAGCGCCCTCTACTGTACACGCGTGAATTAGCATTTTTACCTCAGTCTGAGGCTTATTATTGCAATTTTGGTGTGGGTCTTTACATTTGCACAAAAATGTGAACTTTTTGGAAAGGAAAAATCCTGAAGAAACAAACAAACCCATCCCAGTTACTTTCTTAAAAAGTAACTAAGTAACGCAATTAGTTACTTTTTAAGGGAGTAACGCAATATTGTAATGCATTACTTTTCAGAGTAACTTTCCCCAACACTGCTCAGGACATCCTGACAGGTATATGTCTGGTATATATATTGTGGCGGGAGGAGCAAACGACAGACAGTGGGTGTGGCGTCAGGCCTCGGGGAGGCGTAACAATACAAAACATAAACATTTTCAAAAAGGGGAATAAAGTGTAAAACAAACAGGGGATCTGGTGTCCTCGGTGTGCCAGGGAATTGTGAAGGAAGGGTAGTGATCAGATAGGATGGGTCCAGGTAAGGGGCGGGGTCCGACGGCCACACGCCATTCTCTCTTCGGCCCGAGGCGTGAGGGGCGGTGGCTTCAACACGGCGGCTCGTCCTCTTTAGCCACGGTAACTGAGGGGAATAGCGGCCTGGCATCCTAGCCTGTCAGCGGTGATACGCGTACATCTCCATTCCGGACCGCGGGTGACTCACAACTTCCTGGACCCATGAGGACACCAGCGTGAGAGAGAGACTAGTCTCCTGATGAGAGGCGCGCTCCGCACGTTAACAGTGGCGGTGATGAGGCTTCATGATATTCACGTGTGCCTCATCACTCGCCGCCATTTCACATAATTTCAGCACCCCTCCTCGCTCTCTCACCCACACCAGTTGGGAAACCCAGCAAAGGGCGACGATTTCAGGCGCTGATAATAAGGGAGAGGGAGTCGTTCCGTCACAATATGAACACCGTTTCAAAAGCAGAGGTCAGCTGAGGTCACGTCATGTCAGGACAGCACTAGGTCAAGTTTTCATCTGCGGTTTTTGGAATTTGATGTTTTTCACTAAAGGGAAACTCAACTGGAGTCAAAGCATATCTCGTGGAAAACCCATTTCTGACAGACAAAAACAAAAGTGCTGGAAATGACTGAGATGGAAGAAAAGCTTCTGTTATGTAATGACTGAAAAACGAGACACTCCAGTCTGATTATAATTGTACGGCAAACACAGAACGCTGGGCAGAGACTACAACGCAAACAGATGCCAAATAAAAGAAAACAACCAAATTAGAAAGCAGATGAAGACCGTAGTAAAAAGTATAAGATTTCTGCCCCAGGGAGCCGTTATAGCACAACGGGAGTCAGGTAACAAACCTCAACAATTTCCTCAAAAGCAACCTTGATTATATTTCACACAGAGGGAATCAAACTCAAGAAACTATTTCATGTCTGACAAATAATTCAGGGGAAAAATATCACTGGTGAAACTAGCAGGAATGCATGTACAGATTGCAACAGAATTGGGATATATTTATACACATAAACAATTAAATCATAAAAACTACATTACAATTGCATACTAATATTAAGTCTAAAAAGCCCACCCAAGTCCTAAAACACAACATGTGGTTAAAAACAAATCTTTGTTTGGTCTTTTGCTGGTTTATTAGAGGAAAAAAGGCTGAATACAGCTGATTTTTTCACAACCAGCAAACAGTTACAGAACTCCCAAAGGAACAGTAAATATATCTGTAAACTAAGAATATATGGACTGAACCGTCCAAGCAAATATGTCTTTTCCATCGACCCTCAGGAAGTCAGTTTCCATAACATCATGGGGATAAAAGGGTACATAGTTTGAGCATAAATTTAACCCCTGACTTTGATCCTTTAAAAGAAGACATTAAATTGACTGAGTATGCAATGGTTTATAACTTTCAAGCTAGAATAGAATATTCAACTTAAACCTAGTGAGCTGCCTACATAGACAGCATGAGCATCTTAACTTCATACGGTAAGTGAGTGATTTTAGGAGCTCTACATAGACAGGAAATTTAAAAAATCCAGACTTCAACAAATGCAAATGTTGCTTGAAGCCAACGCTGTAAAAATGGAAAGAAATCTGTAAAATATGTGAGTGTTTAATGTTGTTTATATGTCTGTGGTGTTTTTAATATGCTTTAATACAAAACATGAGCAAATTCATCAGTCAACACCATTGCTGAGTATTTTCTCCTTAAAACTGCAGTGAAAAAAGGTTTGAAATCAGTGTTTCTTACGTCACAAGCTACCTTGTAACCAATCACACCATGAGGGGGCGGGCTTTAGCATATCATTAACTATTCTCTGGAGCAGGCGAGTCTCAAGAGAAGTCAGGTTATCCCTGTATATTTTTTTGTTGATATGAAAAATCATGTACATTTAGCAATATAGCTGGTGAATTATGTATATGATGAATATTACAATGTTATGATGAACTATATGCCTTTCTAAGGATGCTAATTTTCAGAATGCCACTGCCTGACTCTGTGATGGCGAACGGGAACAGGGTTTGTGTAACATTATTAGCTGTAATGTAGTCATGCAAAAGGCTAATCATATTAATTACCGTTATGTGTCCGACGTTGTATTCATAAAACGCATGACCATTCTGATACATCGATTTGTAGACGAGCCTGTATGAGTGAGTGGAGGCGGGGCTCATTTGCATATTCATATCCACATATACTAAATGAAGCATTCAAGCTATATTTCAAGGCATGAATAAAATTTACACAGGAAAAAAAAACATTTAAATGTGTAATTTTGATGATCAAAGATGAGTTTGAAGGGATAAAATGATTGACTACAGGGGGACTTTAAGGTGCCCCTATTATGGCATTTGAAAGGTTCCTATTTTTGTTTTGGCCCAACAACAGGTTGACATGCATGCAAGGTCAAAAAACACTTTCATTGTCTTATAATATACAGTGAGGAAAATAAGTATTTGAACACCCTGCTATTTTGCAAGTTCTCCCACTTAGAAATCATGGAGGGGTCTGAAATTGTCATCATAGGTGCATGTCCACTGTGAGAGACATAATCTAAAACAAAAACCAGAAATCACAATGTATGATTTTTTAACTATTTATTTGTATGATACAGCTGCAAATAAGTATTTGAACACCTGAGAAAATCAATGTTAATATTTGGTACAGCAGCCTTTGTTTGCAATTACAGAGGTCAAAGGTTTCCTGTAGTTTTTCAGCAGGTTTGCACTGCAGGAGGGATTTTGGCCCACTCCTCCACACAGATCTTCTCTAGATCAGTCAGGTTTCTGGCCTGTCGCTGAGAAACACGGAGTTTGAGCTCCTCCAAAGATTCTCTATTGGGTTTAGGTCTGGAGACTGGCTAGGCCACGCCAGAACCTTGATATGCTTCTTACAGAGCCACTCCTTGGTTATCCTGGCTGTGTGCTTCGGGTCATTGTCATGTTGGAAGACCCAGCCTCGACCCATCTTCAATGCTCTAACTGAGGGAAGGAGGTTGTTCCCCAAAATCTGGCAATACATGGCCCCGGTCATCCTCTCCTTAATACAGTGCAGTCGCCCTGTCCCATGTGCAGAAAAACACCCCCAAAGCATGATGCTACCACCCCCATGCTTCACAGTAGGGATGGTGTTCTTGGGATTGTACTCATCATTCTTCTTCCTCCAAACACGTTTAGTGGAATTATGACCAAAAAGTTCTATTTTGGTCTCATCTGACCACATGATATTCTCCCATGACTCCTCTGGATCATCCAAATGGTCATTGGCAAACTTAAGACGGGCCTTGACATGTGCTGGTTTAAGCAGGGGAACCTTCCGTGCCATGCATGATTTCAAACCATGACGTCTTAGTGTATTACCAACAGTAACCTTGGAAACGGTGGTCCCAGCTCTTTTCAGGTCATTGACCAGCTCCTCCCGTGTAGTTCTGGGCTGATTTCTCACCTTTCTTAAGATCATTGAGACCCCACGAGGTGAGATCTTGCATGGAGCCCCAGTCTGAGGGAGATTGACAGTCATGTTTAGCTTCTTCCATTTTCTAATGATTGCTCCAACAGTGGACCTTTTTTCACCAAGCTGCTTGGCAATTTCCCCGTAGCCCTTTCCAGCCTTGTGGAGGTGTACAATTTTGTCTCTAGTGTCTTTGGACAGCTCTTTGGTCTTGGCCATGTTAGTAGTTGGATTCTTACTGATTGTATGGGGTGGACAGGTGTCTTTATGCAGCTAACGACCTCAAACAGGTGCATCTAATTTAGGATAATAAATGGAGTGGAGGTGGACATTTTAAAGGCAGACTAACAGGTCTTTGAGGGTCAGAATTCTAGCTGATAGACAGGTGTTCAAATACTTATTTGCAGCTGTATCATACAAATAAATAGTTAAAAAATCATTCATTGTGATTTCTGGATTTTTTTTTTTAGATTATGTCTCTCACAGTGGACATGCACATACGATGACAATTTCAGACCCCTCCATGATTTCTAAGTGGGAGAACTTGCAAAATAGCAGGGTGTTCAAATACTTATTTTCCTCACTGTATATATATATATGTTTTTACCTTATTTGCTCAACGACTCCCAAAAGATTTGCTCAACGATTAATTTTTCCAAACCCCTCCTTTGCGTGATGCTAATCTGCGGTGGTATGAACAGACATGGCATCAATTTTGCCTCACCAATTCGAGCCAGAGTCGCAGATGAACCAGAAAGTCAATCGCAAACACGACTAGAGCAGGACCTTTCTCAATGGTAAGTGTCAATGTAATGTAGTTTATAGCACTTCAGGCTGATTGAACATGCAGAATCGGAGTAAGAATGTCTGAGAAGTGACGTGATTAATGTCTGTCTGTCTGTCTGTCTGTCAGGGTTGGTCTCATTTGTCTGTTCTGTCTGTCTTATCTTGGTTTAATGCTTCCTTGTTTGTTTTGTGCTTGAGCACATGGCTCTTTCTCTGTTTGTGTTGGCCATGTGCTCCTCTCTTCCAGCCTGTGCGCTTCCCTGCTCCCTATTTATTGTGTTCTCCTTCCCTCATGTTTTGCCAGTTTGTTGTATCGAGTTAGTTGTGTTTGTGCTACCCTTGACAACTTGTGCTTCATGTGCTTCCCTTGCCCGTTGTTGGATTTCGTCATAGGTTGTTCCTGTCTACGTTTCCTGTTGTGTGGTTCAAGTCAAGTGTTGGTGCTTTGTTCCCTGCCCTCTGTTGGACTGTGTTCACCTCCTCTCCCACCATCTCTTGTCCTGCCTGCTCTGCGTCTCAAATAAACTGTTTAATCTCATTCTGCGCCTGAGTCCTCTCTCACTGTTCCGTGACACTGTCGCCATTTGTTAGTTCAGTGTAACGCGTCTCCAGTGTTGCGCAAGTTACTTCCAAACCGTAATACATTATAGATGACTTGTTACTGTTATTTAAAAGTAATTCTTTACCTTACAATAATTACTGTCTCAGAATTGTAATGCATTAGTATTACTTTTGAGTTACTTTCACCAAAATAACTACAGAAGTAGAACTTAACATTATAAAATGACAAAATGTAGGCTACTACAACAACAACTACAACAACTTTTATTTATAAAGCACATTTAAACACAATATGGATTGATCCAAAGTGCTGTACAGAGTACAAAGCAGACATATACAAAAATAATTACAGGTTTTTAAACGCTAAAGAATAAAAATACGATTTAAGAGTAGATTTAACCCTTTAACTGTCACCCCCCCCTTTTTGAGATTACACATGAAAATGCACTATCCAAACTTAAAGGGCTGTAATTCAAGAATGCTTTTGAATATAGACCAAAGTTGGTCTTGTTTTAAAGACGACACTCTGCATATTATTGCTGAAGTGAAAGCAATTCAAAATATGAAAGTATGAAAGAGTTATGGAAGTTTAAATTTACTGTAAATGAAAAATACTGTACTAAATATTTTTTATTTCATATAAAATATATATTTTACAAAAAAGAATTTACTCTAAAATTACTATAAAATCAAAGCCATATGTCTAACCAATTTGTGTTCCGAATTTGAAGTTGATATCACAAAAATTCAAGTTCCCATGAGATTTTGTTTAGGCGCTGTACCAAAAATAGCCACCGGGTGTCATTCAAATTCCATTGATTGTTTTTTTGATGCATTTTCCTGTAAATTTCTGTCCAAATATCACTTCCATCACAAAACAGTCACCAAATATGGACCCTTGAGACTCAGACCTTTCCGACAATATGTGTTTTGTCAAGATTGGAAAAGATTTTGAATATAAAAGTAGTTAAAATAATTGTTGTAATATGAAACATGACACCGCCCACTAGGGGAGGAGCCCGCTAGAATAATTTAGAGTATGGTTTCCATGGTAACACAATGTCCGATTTCAAAACGGTTTTCACAGGATGAATTTTGAGTTTGTAAGCTTTCAAATGATACCTAATTCATGGTAATTACTTAAATATATGATATGAAAAAAAGGCAATTAAAAAAAGAGCACCAGGCGTCCCACAGGTGACAGTTAAGAGGTTAAAAATGTCCAATGAAGGAGCAGACCTCACATGATAGGGGAGACCATTCCAAAGCTTGGGCCCAGCCACAGAAAAGGCCCGATCGCACTTTGATTTATAGCAACACCGAGGCACAGTTAAGAGCAAGTGAGTAGACGATCTAAGTGCCCTAGTGGGACAATAAGGCACAAGAAGAGAACTTGTATACCTTGGTGCACGGCCAGACAACGCCTTATATATAAACATAAGGATTTTAAAATCAACTCTAAATTGTGAAGTCAGTGAAGAGATGCTAAAATAGGGGATATGTGGTCCCTCTTTTTCGACCCAGTCAGCAGTCTATCAGCCGCATTTTGAACAACTTGCAATCGTGATACTGAAGACTGAGGGAGACCGGAATAAAGAGAGTTGCAATAATCTAATCCCGATGTTACAAGAGCATGAATCACAACATCTAATTCTTTGCTTGAAAGGAGATGCTTCAGTTTTGCAATAGATCTTAAATGGAAAAAAACTTCCTCTAATAACAGCATTCATTTGTTTATCAAAAAATTGTGAATAGTCAAAGATCACTCCAAGATTTTTGATTTGTTTGTGTACTACAGAGCATTTTACATCCAGAAGGCAATATGATAATGACTGTTCATTATCCATGGCATGGCATATCATTGGCAAAGTGAAGGCTCAAGCCAATGCAAGAAAGGATGAATCACAAATGATCCAAGTCTGTTAAAAGTATGGTAGAGGTAAAGTGATTATCTGGCAATATCTGGGAATAGCTTGGGTCTATTCATATTAGACACAACAACTGTATGTAAACTCTAATGCCATGACAAGACGCACATTTGTTCTTTTCGTATTGTTGTCATTATTTTATTCTCTTTGAATTCAAGAGGTTCACAACACAAAACGTTTTTTTAAATTGCTAGTGCTATTTCGCGACGTCGATAGTTCTTTCGGTTTTAGGCAAAGGTTGCATTTGACTGCATTTGACTATTACGTTCTTCTTGTCCTTATCTCTGACAAACTCGAAGTAATGCGCATACGTCCATCTCGCGAATGTACAGTCGTCTTCTGCCATCTTCATCCATTAAACCATTTTATACTTTCGTTTGGCTCCACAGCGCAAGCCTCTGCTGACGGCGCGCACGCCTCGTCCGCTTGCGGAGGTGTTTAGGTGCGCTCGCCATTGTGCTATTCTTGGAAATGACAGAGCAGTGTTAATTTCGTTGACGAATAATTTGTCATAATTTTCATCAACAACCTTTTTTCACTGACGAAAACGAGACGATAACTAAAAGTGTTGGATGACTAAAACTATGACGAAAACTTACTGTCATTTTCGTCAACAAATAAAAACGAGACGAAAATGTTAGGGAGGGCCGATTAGGGAAGAGATCCAGTCAGAACTGATGTCCTGTGTAATAGAGTGCGGATCGGGCCGCATCAAGCCCGGCCCGCGTCCGACAGAGTAGTAACCGAACCCGACAGGCATTAAGTTATTTATGTCCGAGCCCGACCCGAACCCGAATCAATTTTTTTCTCATACTAATGACACATGTAGGCTTGTTCGTGTGGAAAGCCCGCTTTTATTGAGCAACTGAAGGAAGGCATTCTGAAATGATTACAGATGAGCGCATCAGCGCGCAGACGGGGAAACAAATACACACGTTAACACAGGGTCCAATCAGATAGCCAATTGAAATTAAATGAACAAAGGTCTACCAAAAATGGCCCAAGCTAACAGAACAAAACATTAACGTAACACAAATGCAGCTTATTGAAATGAAAATCACTCTTACCATTTTTCTCGAAAACTGTATGGCTACTAAACTGCAACATGGGATCTATTTACACAATCCATCCATCAAAATATAGGCTAATCCAGGTATTTATGCAGAAAAAGGATTGCATCAACTGTGGATGGCTTCAAGGCTGTCTTCCTCTGCTGGATGGTCCTGCCAGCAGCGCTGAAGTTGCGCTGCCAGCCACATGTAGCTTAATATGCAATATGCACGCACATGTTGCGTGTTGTCACAGCTACATAAACAAATTTCCGCACACAGGAAGACGGATGTTAGGGTAATATTTTTAATTTATTTTAATCACAAAAACATACCTTTGCATCAAGTTAAACAGGCCCATTGGCCACCTACATAATAAGCTGTTTTAAATTTCAAATGTTCAATGCCTTATCGCACTGACGTGACCAAGCCCGACCCGAACCCGAACATCATTTCTAAATATCTGTCCGGTTACCGACGGGTCCCATCGGGCTCGGGTCGGGTATCCATCCTCTACTGTGTAACAGATGCGCACATTTGAGTTGAACTGATCTAACCACTGGAGAACACGGCGCTGTTGCGCTTCTACAGGCTCATCCCCAAGCCAGCGCTCCAGAATAATACACATTTATGCCAGGCAATTGTTTATGAACTAATGCTGATGAATAAGGACAATGTTTACTTTACGATGTTTATATAGTAATGTGTTTTAGACGGTTGTAACAACGCATATTTTATCTCCTGAACTTGAATGAGCTCCTGCAACTGCAATAGTAAGGCACAGACGTTTAAAAATAAGAGTCCCGGTGTATTTCGAGCTTGTTTATAATTTAAAAGTCAAGCATTATATATTCGTTTTTGCTTACACAATAAACTGTATTTAATTTCATTCCCATTTAATTCAGTCAGGAGAAAAGACCCATATATTTGACACATATTCAATAAAGTATCAGGGTTATAATAGTTTACTAAAACCATTAAAAGAACTCATTACTTGAAATTAAATAAATGTTAACTGAAATTAAAAAAAAGAAATAAATAAAAACTTATTTGAAGCTTTAGCTTTACCTGATATGGCCTACTAACTAAAAACAGAAATACAAAGTTATAAAAACTATATAGATGTTTTTAAAAAACAAACAAGTGAATTGAGTTCTTTCATGTATTTTTAATGTCAAAAACAAAATGATGTCAAAATTAAATGGAGCTCAAATGCTTATTGTATTAAAATTGAACTAAACTCATTAGATTTTAGGAGACTCAATCTACTGTAGATTTAGTCGACTAAAATCTTATGATATTTAGTCGACTAAAACTAAAAACAATTCAGGTGACTAAAATATGACTAAAACTAAATGGCATTTTAGTCAAAAGACTATGACTAAAACTAAATCAAAATATGCTGTCAAAATGAACACTGTGACAGAGCCTTTAAGCCTTCTTTAATGCTTAACACACGCGGCTATTGACTGACCAAGAACAGGTAATAACTTACTTGCATTTTTCATTCGTTAATGTCTCGCGGTCAATTTTGGGCTAAAAGAGTGTTGTAACGCAAGTGTTACCAAACATGTACCGAGTAAAATATTACTTAAAATTGATTAGTAATGCCTTACACTACTGCGTTACAGAAAAAAGTAATATGTTACTGTAACACCGTGTCCTAACTACACGCGACGCAACGCTACGACACACGATAAAAGCTATCTTATCCATGTTAATTCAAGTTTTTGTCCTAACAAGACGCGACGGCGATATGCAACGATTATATTTTAGAAGCGGTTTCTATTTCTGCGATGTCGCGGCTGGAATAACAACACAAAACATGCCAATGATAATCTCAGGTAGTGTTTATGTGCTTTATTTAATGTTAAAAACGTGTAATGTGACTTTAAATATCATTTAGTGCTCCCAGCTTTGTAACGTAGTCTAAAAGCAACAATGGATAACTCATCTCAGATATTGAAATATTAAACAAATGGAAACAAGAACGTTCAAACTGTGAACAAACCAATATATACCAATATATTCTATAAAAGATTGTTTTAGTAACTCAGCATGTATTTTAGTAATGTTTAATTCATTGTCAAACTTATTTAGGTGTACGTGTGGGTACTATCAAAATGTAGCCTGACGTCGTCATACTCAATTCTAGTCAGAATATGAGTCTGATACTGCTCCGTTGGGCTGTGATTATGGGGCGTGTTTAAACCGAACCAGGAAAGACCTCAATTGGATAGACCTACAACCAATCAGAGCAACGGAGCGACGCATAACGTTAGTTGACAAATGTCAACAGAACTCAACTGCACTGTGTTGCCAAGTCCGCGGGTTGAAGCGACCCCAATTATGTGAAATACAGACCCAGGAATGCGAAACTTAGCAGTCCAGCCAAAATAACACATATTTTACCCCCCAAATGCCATTTTTCCCGGAGAACCCCCCCACCCGGAAAGCTATTGGGCTTGTTTTTGGCTAGTTTTGAGTAGCAATTGGGCGAGTTTTGCTGTAAAAACTTGGCAACCCTGTCTGTTTGCGCTGGAATAAGTCACGTTAGAAGAAGAAGATGAGTGTAAACGATCTTTGCCGGTGTTGTAAAAAAAGAGTTTAAGGATACACAGAGTACTTACCAACACCATCATCATTTCTGAGAGAAATAGTGAAGGTGAATGCATATACGAACAAGTTCTCCGTTTAGGATTAGAACAAATTTAACCCAAGCGCCTTTGATGACGTGGATGATTACGTCACTGTTTATCATCTGTCCATCATCGTCTAAAGCCCGCCCTGACAATTTCATTGGTCCGAACAGTTTCTGTTCAGGCATAATTACTCCTCTATGGATCAAGTCCAGACCGAACTGCCCGTGCAAAAAAAATTGTGGGCGGGGCTAAGTTCGTCTGGCATCCAGGCTAATCAAAATGCCAAGTGAGGCTGAAAATGCTGGCAATATGCTAATATTACGTCTTGACGTCACAACGAAACGGCTTGGGATTCTTTTTAAAAACGGTTTGTTTAATTGACTCAAGAGTCGAATCATACTATTGAGAGACTTTATAGAGAGTAACTTTATATACGATGCACTTTCATATTTAAAACTTTGCAGGATGTTTTCCTTCACTTAGAGCTATGTTACTACATGAAAGGTCATTTTTGGTAAAAAAAATAAATATAATACACGACACAGACTATACAATTTTTTTTTATAAATATATGAAACATTTTTCAACAGTGCACATAGCTAAGAGGAAGGATAATGATAGAATTTGCTCTAGTTTCAACTTTGTTTCACTTAAAATTTGACAGTAAAAAAAAGGTAGTTACCTTAAAAATGAATAGAAAAAATCTAGACAAAAAACACTTTACAATAAGGTTAATACATCAACTAACCTAACCCAATATATTTTTACAGCATTTAATATTCATGTACTCAGTCCATTAACTAATGTTAACAGATGCAACTTTTGATCTTAAAAAAGTATTAGTAAATGCTAAGATTAAAATGAATAAATGCTGTAGATTAGAAGTATTGCTCATTGTTAACTAACATAGTTAATTAATGTTAACAAATGAAACCTTACTGTAAAGTATTCCCAAAAAATGTAATATGATACCTGTACATTTCTGTAAAATAAAATAAAAATATTTTAAAAACGCACACCATTATGTAGTGTGAGTCAGAAACAAGCTTTTATTGGCTTATTCAAAATCATCACCTCATTAATCATTTTAAAAAGGAGAAAAATGGATGTTACCCCTGAAGAAACACTATGTAAATTCTGATAAAGTATAACTATTCCTCCTTTGTAAATGTTAACACACTTCAGTGTGATCTTTATTAAGAAAAATGTGCAATGCTTGAGTCACAGTCATTAAGAGTTATTATCTAAATAAAATGAGCTTCAAAATGTTTGAGTCAAGTTTTCCAGCAATATTGTATGAAATAGGACAGGCGTATCATAGGCGTAGCAGCTGTGTTAAGTTAAAATGTAAGAACGCTGCTTAACTAGATAAGCCAACGGTGCAATGATGTCATGGCATAAAGCTCATTATTAAATCATTTACACATTATAAGAGCGCTGGTTGGTATAGAAGCCCGTGCAGCGCTTACATTTACTTGGCTCTGAGATGACGGTCCTTTTTCCAAAGTGGCTGTAAAGTGGGTTTTACCAAAAACCCCTTCATGAAAGCGGGTGAGCTCATCTAGTTCATTCTTAGCCAAAATGCATTCAAAACGGCTCTGAAAGCTTCTGTTCCCGCTCCATAAATAATGAACTGGCAAACTTCTGCTCGGTTGCCATGATGCTGGACCATAATGTTTCCTGCTCACCTGGTTTTACTAAAAAAAAGTACAGAGCTGATTTATTACATAGACAAATTCGACTAGATATTTACATTTTGAAGAAAATGTGAGGATGCTTGAGCTTGTCAGTCACCACGATGGCAAGGTGTTCTGGGTGGTTAATAGGTGGTTGTTTATCAGCTCACCTCATGTCATCCAACAATATAGTCACCAAGGTGAAAATCTTGAGTTAGTGAGTTAAGTAGATGATAATGTTACAAGTGAATGTTTAACATTTAGGGTTAGGGGTTTGTTTAAATCACTACCTAATATGAGCAATAGTAATAGTGATGCTTGACTTCATGCTTCACTACTAATAAACATTATGACCACCTTCCTAATATTGTGTTGGTCCCCCTTTTGCTGCCAAAACAGCCCTGACCCGTCGAGGCATGGACTCCACTAGACCCCTGAAGGTGTGCTGTGGTATCAGATCCTTTAAGTCCTGTAAGTTGTGAGGTGGGGCCTCCATGGATCGGACTTGTTTGTTCAGCTCATCCCACAGATGCTCGATTGGATTGAGATCTGGGGAATTTGGAGGCCAAGTCAACACCTCAAACTCGTTGTGCTCCTCAAACCATTCCTGAAGCATTTGTGCTTTGTGGCGGTGCATTATCTGCTGAAAGAGCCACAGCCACCAGGGAATACCGTTTCCATGAAAGGCTGTACATGGTCTGCAACAATGCTTAGGTAGGTGGGACGTGTCAAAGTAACATCCACATGGATGGCAGGACCCAAGGTTTCCCAGCAGAACATTGCCCAAAGCATCACTGCCTCCGCCGGCTTGCGTACTTCCCATAGTGCACCTGGTGCCATGTGTTCCCCAGGTAAGCCACGCACACACACCCGGCCATCCACATGATGTGAAAGAAAACGTGATTCATCAGACCAGACCACCTTCTTCCATTGCTCCGTGGTCCAATTCTGATGCTCATGTGCCACTGTTAGCGCTTTTGGTGGTGGACAGGGGTCAGCATGGGCACCCTGACTGGTCAGCGGCTGTGCCGCCCCATACACAACAAACTGCGATGCTCTGTGTATTCTGACACCTTTCTATCAGAACCAGCATTAACGTCTTGAGCAATTTGAGCTCCAGTAGCTCGTCTGTTCGATCGGACCACACGGGCCAGCCTTCGCTCCCCACGTGCATCAATGAGCCTTGGCCGCCCATGACCCCGTGGCCGGTTCTCCACTGTTCCTTCCTTGGAGCACTTTTGATAGAGACTGACCACTGCAGACCGGGAACACCCCACAAGAGCTGCAGTTTTGGAGATGCTCTGACCCAGTCGTCTAGCCATCACAATTTGGCCCTTGCCAAACTCGCTCAAATCCTTACGCTTGTCCATTACTTGACTACCTAATACAAAATCTGGGCACAATTTACAGTACATCAAACGACAGGCATTGTTTAAAGCAAGACACACGCTTGGGTGGCCAAGAAATGTGTCTCAAAGCCGCTCCATCTTTTCGAAGGTCTGGAAGCCAGCTCATCATGTTCGGCTTAATGATGTCATAAAACCAAAGACGTCGGCAGCCAAGATAGAAGGAATTCTGCGAGATTGACTTTGAGGAGAATTGTCCAGGCTAAGACCATTTCAAAAGGGAAAAATTGCAGCGGGAAACTTGATGCTTTTATGTAATTTCCACACACTCCTGGCTAAGAAACTATAGCAAATCTTCTCATTAAACATATGCCATAAATGTAAAAGTGGGTCATCAAATGTCTGCTTTGCACTTTTATAGCACTTTCACAAAATTGTGACTATGTAAAATTGGGACACACCATTTCAAGAGAAAGATTTAAAATCAAATTCATTCCAGGCTGAAACTTCATAAGTAAGCAGAACTGGCAGCGCTGCATTAAAACCGCAAATTGAGTTAAGATTAATTTATGGCCAAAGACTTTTAAATTAGCTTGAAAACCAAACTTCCTTCTGGTTTTATAATTAATGGCTCCTTGAGCTTTTTAATCCAACAGCATCATCAAGTTTGAATAACAAACAAGCTTTTAATCATCAAAATGTATTCTGTGAACAAAACTATTTCACAAAAATGTTACTACGAGGCTTGCAAGGCGAGTTTTACTACTAAAGCTAAAACTTTGAGAACAAAACATCTTGCACACAAACAAAAATAAGATTATTGGCAAAAATACTGTAAAGAAATGGGTGAAAATGACACGTCAACCTGATGAACTTGAATATGGAAAACCTCATGTGTCCAAGTTACATTTACATGATACATTTAAATACAATTAACAAAAAAATAACTGTGCAAAAACAAACTGGACAGTCTTTTTTCTCATGTGTCTTGGGAAGAAGGTTGATTTTCGCTGTTGGTTGGATTGGTGGAGTGATAATTTGTGGCGCATGTCAAAAAGACGAATGTTGTCTAATATACACTCACCTAAAGGATTATTAGGAACACCAGACTAATACTGTGTTTGACCCCCTTTCGCCTTCAGAACTGCCTTAATTCTACGTGGCATTGATTCAACAAGGTGCTGAAAGCATTCTTTAGAAATGTTGGCCCATATTGATAGGATAGCATCTTGCAGTTGATGGAGATTTGTGGGATGCACATCCAGGACACGAAGCTCCCGTTCCACCACATCCCAAAGATGCTCTATTGGGTTGAGATCTGGTGACTGTGGGGGCCATTTTAGTCCAGTAAACTCATTGTCATGTTCAAGAAACCAATTTGAAATGATTCGAGCTTTGTGACATGGTGCATTATCCTGCTGGAAGTAGCCATCAGAGGATGGGCACATGGTGGTCATAAAGGGATGGACATGGTCAGAAACAATGCTCAGGTAGGCCGTGGCATTTAAACGATGCCCAATTGGCACTAAGGGGCCTAAAGTGTGCCAAGAAAACATCCCCCACACCATTACACCACCACCACCAGCCTGCACAGTGGTAACAAGGCATGATGGATCCATGTTCTCATTCTGTTTACGCCAAATTCTGACTCTACCATCTGAATGTCTCAACAGAAAGAGACTCATCAGACCAGGCAACATTTTTCCAGTCTTCAACTGTCCAATTTTGGTGAGCTTGTGCAAATTGTAGCCTCTTTTTCCTATTTGTAGTGGAGATGAGTTGTACCCGGTGGGGTCTTCTGCTGTTGTAGCCCATCCGCCTCAATGTTGTGCATGTTGTGGCTTCACAAATGCTTTGCTGCATACCTCGGTTGTAACGAGTGGTTATTTCAGTCAAAGTTGCTCTTCTATCAGCTTGAATCAGTCGGCCCATTCTCCTCTGACCTCTAGCATCAACAAGGCATTTTGGCCCACAGGACTGCTGCATACTGGATGTGTTTCCCTTTTCACACTATTCTTTGTAAACCCTGGAAATGGTTGTGCGTGAAAATCCCAGTAACTGAGCAGATTGTGAATTACTCAGACCGGCCCGTGGGGCACCAACAACCATGCCACGCTCAAAATTGCTTAAATCACCTTTCTTTCCCATTCTGACATTCAGTTTGGAGTTCAGGAGATTGTCTTGACCAGGACCACAAATGCATTGAAGCAACTGCCATGTGATTGGTTGATTAGATAATTGCATTAATGAGAAATTGAACAGGTGTTCCTAATAATCCTTTAGGTGAGTGTAGGAGTATGCAATGCATGGAATACGCTTGTCAAACCACGCATCTTAAACTCTGCGGACCTTGTACAGATATGCATCACTTTGGCATTTGTTTTACACAAAGTAACTTATTTACACTAAATTACTCTGGGACCATTTCTGCCTGGATTTCCTTCAGATCCGTTTGTATAATTCTAGCATACAACATGATACAGACAAAATCATTTTTTCCAGTATTTTCTGGAATCTAGTGGAAACAGCCCAAACAGGGCCTGGGTTACACACATTCAAAACTGAATTCATAACCAAAAAATCAAAAATCGTCTCTTTTTTGAGGGGGGGTTATTACAGCTTAGACAACATATACTTACATGTTTATCACTTTTAGCAGTGGTTTATGAAACTTCAAAGAGTTTCCTTTAAAATGACACCCAAAATTGTGTATTTAGAGACCACTGTATGTGGGTATGGGAAGCTTTTCACTTTTGGTAGGTCAAATCCAGACGGAAATGGTCCCAGAGCTTAAGAGGTTAAACATGAGCAGAATCAAGCGGTGCAAGCTCACTCTTCAGAAGGAAAGAAACACCAGGCTGGATGTGAGATCTGTTAACAGTTTTTCCAGCATATATTCATGTTTTGGGCCATCAGGTTGATAATGGTTTTGTGGCACAGTTTGTAGTTTTCTGGCATTATATCAACTAAAACCCAGACAAAAATACACTTTATATCCATGACATTCAAACACACATCTGGAAAACTAAAGGAATGTATAAATGAATAAGTGAAGCATTTGACTGGGATAACAACAACTAGCGGTGAATAATATCTCCATCAGATCATTATCCGTCAATATCAGAGTTTTTTAATCATGTGCTTCAGTCTGATACTGGGTCATGATGGGAAACTGATTCAGTTGATCTGATTTAATGATACTTTTTAAATCATTAAATCAAATAATTTGTCAAATTATGTTTTTGTGCACCCCTACTGACAAAGGTTAAATATTGTTTATTTTATGTTATGTAATTTAATTAATTAACTTGATTAATTTAAATTGTATTATATAACTTATAATTGATAAATCAAATAAAATAATACATAAAAAATTAAATAAATAAATAAATCTTACCTGGTTAAATCTCCGTGTGAAGGCAACGACATTGGGAGCCAAAATGTGTTTCTCCTTTTTGTTCCAACCACAGCTAGCAAGCTCCTACAACACAACAGATACAAACAGCTGAGATTAAAACATTAAATACAGTCCATTTGGATTTAATGTCAACGATAAAGGGATAGTTCACCTAAAAATGAAAATTCTCTCATTCTGTCAGGACCACTATCATCAAAGATGATCGATTGACTATTAGCATATAGTTTGGATTGGCGGTATGGTTCTGTTCTGGGCAATAACTGGGAGAGCAGCAATAACCCCCCTTAGGGTAAACAGAACAGAACAAACATAATGTATTGCAGATATCATTAATGTTGATATTACATGTACAACGTCCATCTTCTTCATCCATCTTCTTCCTCTTTATCCAGGGCCGGGTCGCGGGGGCAGCAGTCTAAGCAGAGATGCCCAGACTTCCCTCTCCCTAGACACTTCCTCTAGCTCTTCCGGGGGGACACCGAGGCGTTCCAAGGCCAGCCTGGAGACATAGTCCCTCCAGCGTGTCCTTGGTCTTCCCCGGGGCCTCCTCCCGGTTGGACATGCCCGAAACACCTTCCCGGGAAGGCGCTCAGGAGGCATCCGGAACAGATGCCCGAGCCACCTCAGCTGTCCCCTCTCGATGTGGAGGAGCAGCGGCTCTACTCCGAGTTCCTCCCGAGTGACTGAGCTTCTCACCCTATCTCTAAGGGAGCGCCCAGCCACCCTGCGGAGAAAGCTCATTTCGGCCGCCTGTATCCTCCTCCATGAACTGCCACCTTAACGTGGTGGAGGGGTTTGAGTACCCGAATGACCCTAGGAGCTACGTTGTCCGGGGCTATATGCCCCTGGTAGGGTCTCCCAAGGCAAACAGGTCCTAGGTGACGGGTCAGACTAAGAGCAGTTCAAAAACCCCTTATGAAGAAACAAAAAACAAGGACCGTGACGTCGCCCGGTACGGCGCAGCCGGGGCCCCACCCTGGAGCCAGGCCTGGGGTTGGGACTCGTATGCGAGCGCCTGGTGGCCGGGCCTTCCCCCACGGGGTCCGGCTGGGCTCAGCCCAAAGGAGCGACGCGGGGACACCTTCCCGTGGGCCCACCACTCACGGGAGGGACCGTAAGGGGCCGGTGCAAAGCGAATTGGGCAGCAGTCGAAGGCAGGGGCCTAGACGACCGGATCCCTGGACACGGAAACTGGCTCTTGGGACATGTACAACGTGATTCAGGAATTTAGTCTGATTCAAGCGGACTGGACGAGAGGAGGAGCTGGGGATGGAGGAGGGTAAATGAGCTCTGGAGAAATGCAGTAGCTGCTGATGGAACTGAGGAGCTATATATATGCATGCGGTGATAGACGTCATATCCTATAGGTAGACGTGATCAGCTGACAGATAGCTGATGCGAGATTGACTAACTTGACCTGCCAGAACTGAGGCTATACGCTTGATTGAATTATTCACCCTAATGTCGTTCCAAACCTGTAAGACATTCATTCATCTTCACTCGAAATCTGAGAGCCTTCTGTCCCTCCATCGACAGCTAAGCAAAAATCACTGACGCTTCAAAAAGTTTATAAAGAGATCATAAAACTAATCCATGAATTGAGCGGTTTAGTCCAAATTTCTTAACAGACACGATCACATTCAATGATGAACAGATTTAATTTAGACTTTTATTCACATATAAACATTCATCAGTGCACACATCAGATCTGGTAAACGGAAGCTTAAGCATGTTCATTTGATGTGCGAGAACCAATGAGGTTCATTCTCATGTTACGCAGCACGTTTGAGCTTCTCAAGAACCAATGAGGTTCATTCTTGTGTTACGCAGCACGTTTGAGCTTCTCAAGAACCAATGAGGTTCATTCTCGTGTTACGCAGCACGTTTGAGCTTCTCAAGAACCAATGAGGTTCATTCTTGTGTTACGCATCACGTTTGAGCTTCAGCAAGAACCAATGAGGTTCATTCTTGTGTTACGCATCACGTTTGAGCTTCAGCAAGAACCAATGAGGTTCATTCTTGTGTTACGCAGCACGTTTGAGCTTCCTCAAGAACCAATGAGGTTCATTCTTGTGTTACGCAGCACGTTTGAGCTTCTCAAGAACCAATGAGGTTCATTCTTGTGTTACGCATCACGTTTGAGCTTCAGCAAGAACCAATGAGGTTCATTCTTGTGTTACGCAGCACGTTTGAGCTTCTCAAGAACCAATGAGGTTCATTCTTGTGTTACGCAGCACGTTTGAGCTTCTCAAGAACCAATGAGGTTCATTCTTGTGTTACGCATCACGTTTGAGCTTCAGCAAGAACCAATGAGGTTCATTCTTGTGTTACGCAGCACGTTTGAGCTTCCTCAAGAACCAATGAGGTTCATTCTTGTGTTACGCAGCACGTTTGAGCTTCTCAAGAACCAATGAGGTTCATTCTCGTGTTACGCAGCACGTTTGAGCTTCTCAAGAACCAATGAGGTTCATTCTCGTGTTACGCAGCACATTTGAGCTTCCTCAAGAACCAATGAGGTTCATTCTCATGTTACGCAGCACGTTTGAGCTTCTCAAGAACCAATGAGGTTCATTCTCGTGTTACGCAGCACATTTGAGCTTCTCAAGAACCAATGAGGTTCATTCTCGTGTTACGCAGCACGTTTGAGCTTCAGCAAGAACCAATGAGGTTCATTCTCATGTTACGCAGCACGTTTGAGCTTCTCAAGAACCAATGAGGTTCATTCTCGTGTTACGCAGCACGTTTGAGCTTCTCAAGAACCAATGAGGTTCATTCTCATGTTACGCAGCACGTTTGAGCTTCTCAAGAACCAATGAGGTTCATTCTCGTGTTACGCAGCACGTTTGAGCTTCTCAAGAACCAATGAGGTTCATTCTTGTGTTACGCAGCACGTTTGAGCTTCTCAAGAACCAATGAGGTTCATTCTCGTGTTACGCAGCACGTTTGAGCTTCTAAAGAACCAATGAGGTTCATTCTTGTGTTACGCAGCACGTTTGAGCTTCTAAAGAACCAATGAGGTTCATTCTTGTGTTACGCAGCACATTTGAGCTTCTCAAGAACCAATGAGGTTCATTCTCGTATTACGCAGCACGTTTGAGCTTCTAAAGAACCAATGAGGTTCATTCTTGTGTTACGCAGCACATTTGAGCTTCTAAAGAACCAATGAGGTTCATTCTCGTGTTACGCAGCACGTTTGAGCTTCTCAAGAACCAATGAGGTTCATTCTTGTGTTACGCAGCACGTTTGAGCTTCTCAAGAACCAATGAGGTTCATTCTCGTGTTACGCAGCACGTTTGAGCTTCTAAAGAACCAATGAGGTTCATTCTTGTGTTACGCAGCACGTTTGAGCTTCTCAAGAACCAATGAGGTTCATTCTCGTGTTACGCAGCACGTTTGAGCTTCAGCAAGAACCAATGAGGTTCATTCTCATGTTACGCAGCACGTTTGAGCTTCTCAAGAACCAATGAGGTTCATTCTTGTGTTACGCAGCACGTTTGAGCTTCTCAAGAACCAATGAGGTTCATTCTCGTGTTACGCAGCACGTTTGAGCTTCTCAAGAACCAATGAGGTTAATTCTCGTGTTACGCAGCACGTTTGAGCTTCTAAAGAACCAATGAGGTTCATTCTTGTGTTACGCAGCACGTTTGAGCTTCTAAAGAACCAATGAGGTTCATTCTCGTGTTACGCAGCACGTTTGAGCTTCAGCAAGAACCAATGAGGTTCATTCTTGTGTTACGCAGCACGTTTGAGCTTCTAAAGAACCAATGAGGTTCATTCTCGTGTTACGCAGCACGTTTGAGCTTCTCAAGAACCAATGAGGTTCATTCTCGTGTTACGCAGCACGTTTGAGCTTCTCAAGAACCAATGAGGTTCATTCTCGTGTTACGCAGCACGTTTGAGCTTCTAAAGAACCAATGAGGTTCATTCTCGTGTTACGCAGCACGTTTGAGCTTCTAAAGAACCAATGAGGTTCATTCTTGTGTTACGCAGCACGTTTGAGCTTCTAAAGAACCAATGAGGTTCATTCTTGTGTTACGCAGCACGTTTGAGCTTCTAAAGAACCAATGAGGTTCATTCTCGTGTTACGCAGCACGTTTGAGCTTCTAAAGAACCAATGAGGTTCATTCTCGTGTTACGCAGCACGTTTGAGCTTCTAAAGAACCAATGAGGTTCATTCTTGTGTTACGCAGCACGTTTGAGCTTCTAAAGAACCAATGAGGTTCATTCTCGTGTTACGCAGCACGTTTGAGCTTCTCAAGAACCAGTGAGGTTCATTCTTGTGTTACGCAGCACGTTTGAGCTTCTCAAGAACCAATGAGGTTCATTCTCGTGTTACGCAGCACGTTTGAGCTTCTCAAGAACCAATGAGGTTCATTCTCGTGTTACGCAGCACGTTTGAGCTTCTAAAGAACCAATGAGGTTCATTATTGTGTTACGCAGCACGTTTGAGCTTCTAAAGAACCAATGAGGTTCATTCTCGTGTTACGCAGCACGTTTGAGCTTCAGCAAGAACCAATGAGGTTCATTCTCGTGTTACGCAGCACGTTTGAGCTTCTCAAGAACCAATGAGGTTCATTCTTGTGTTACGCAGCACGTTTGAGCTTCTCAAGAACCAATGAGGTTCATTCTTGTGTTACGCAGCACGTTTGAGCTTCTCAAGAACCAATGAGGTTCATTCTCGTGTTACGCAGCACGTTTGAGCTTCTCAAGAACCAATGAGGTTCATTCTCGTGTTACGCAGCACGTTTGAGCTTCTAAAGAACCAATGAGGTTCATTCTTGTGTTACGCAGCACGTTTGAGCTTCTAAAGAACCAATGAGGTTCATTCTTGTGTTACGCAGCACATTTGAGCTTCTCAAGAACCAATGAGGTTCATTCTCGTATTACGCAGCACGTTTGAGCTTCTAAAGAACCAATGAGGTTCATTCTTGTGTTACGCAGCACATTTGAGCTTCTCAAGAACCAATGAGGTTCATTCTCGTGTTACGCAGCACGTTTGAGCTTCTCAAGAACCAATGAGGTTCATTCTTGTGTTACGCAGCACATTTGAGCTTCTAAAGAACCAATGAGGTTCATTCTCGTGTTACGCAGCACGTTTGAGCTTCTCAAGAACCAATGAGGTTCATTCTTGTGTTACGCAGCACGTTTGAGCTTCTCAAGAACCAATGAGGTTCATTCTCGTGTTACGCAGCACGTTTGAGCTTCTAAAGAACCAATGAGGTTCATTCTTGTGTTACGCAGCACGTTTGAGCTTCTCAAGAACCAATGAGGTTCATTCTTGTGTTACGCAGCACGTTTGAGCTTCTCAAGAACCAATGAGGTTCATTCTTGTGTTACGCAGCACGTTTGAGCTTCTCAAGAACCAATGAGGTTCATTCTCGTGTTACGCAGCACGTTTGAGCTTCTAAAGAACCAATGAGGTTCATTCTCGTGTTACGCAGCACGTTTGAGCTTCTAAAGAACCAATGAGGTTCATTCTCGTGTTACGCAGCACATTTGAGCTTCTCAAGAACCAATGAGGTTCATTCTCGTGTTACGCAGCACGTTTGAGCTTCTAAAGAACCAATGAGGTTCATACTTGTGTTACGCAGCACGTTTGAGCTTCTCAAGAACCAATGAGGTTCATTCTCGTGTTACGCAGCACATTTGAGCTTCTCAAGAACCAATGAGTTTCATTCTTGTGTTACGCAGCACATTTGAGCTTCTCAAGAACCAATGAGGTTCATTCTCGTGTTACGCAGCACATTTGAGCTTCTCAAGAACCAATGAGGTTCATTCTCGTGTTACGCAGCACGTTTGAGCTTCCTCAAGAACCAATGAGGTTCATTCTCATGTTACGCAGCACGTTTGAGCTTCAGCAAGAACCAATGAGGTTCATTCTCGTGTTACGCAGCACGTTTGAGCTTCTCAAGAACCAATGAGGTTCATTCTCGTGTTACGCAGCACGTTTGAGCTTCTAAAGAACCAATGAGGTTCATTCTCGTGTTACGCAGCACGTTTGAGCTTCAGCAAGAACCAATGAGGAGAACCAATTTTAGGATCTCTTTATGAACTTTTTGAAGTGTCACAGTGGTAGTTGTGTATCTGTCAATGGAGGGACAGAAATCTCTCAGATTTCATCAAAATGATCTTCATTCGTGTTCCCGAAGATGAACAAAAGTCTTATGTGTTTGGAAAGACATGAGGGTGAATAATTAATGACCGAATATTCATTTTTGGGTGACCTAACCCTTTAGGATTTAAAGCCTTCCAGAGGTGGTTTAAAAGTTTTTAATGACTGAGGCCTATATGAAGCTGAAGCTTTAACATACAGTGCTGTTGACTGACAGCACATAAGTGGAAACAGAATTATTATACCGTAGATCCTCTGTATTTAAACAAAGTGTAACCGAACCCGGTTTAAGTGATGATTTTGTATGTTCTTTCAGCTTTGTGTAAGATCTCAAGTTTCCTCCTTCAATCAATAACTATGTAGATTGTTCGGATTATTTTTTCAACACTCAACCCCCCAAGCGAACTGGGTTTGACAGATTTTCTGTGAGTTTACTTCATTTGCAGCTTACCCGTTAGTTCAGCTAAACGAACGTGTTACCAATTATACTCTATTTATACACTTTTGATTACTAACGCTGCGAAAACACAGAGCAAAAAAGACAATTAGATGGGGAACGATGATCTACTGCTTTCCACAGGTCTTTCACAGGTCCTGTAGTCAGGGTTGATGCACATTCAAAATTTTGTAATTTCATTTATAGATGCAATTGGTGCATAAATTGAATGCATTTTTGGAGATGTAACTTCTTCAAATGACACAGTAAAACTCATTGAGCAGAATGCATGTCTTTAAATGTAATAACAATAAGCAATTCTAGCATTAGCTAAACCATAAAATTGGATTAATAATTCAAAATGATATACAGTCACAGGTCTGTTTTATGGCTATTTTTCAATGACTTTATCTAAAATCTGATTGGATGAGCCACGTTTATTGTGACAACAAACAAAAGATAGTCCACACAAGATGTGTTGAAAAGACTTTACTCTGCGCTGAATGAAAGAAATAAACATTTGGAGCTGAATATAAGCTGTCTAATGAGAGACACATGCAATATGAAATACGAAAAAGGTTTCGCTGAAAATGTTGCATTTTAGAAAATCTTCATGCAATTTACTAAAACTCTCATAAAACTTTTTATAAACACTTGGGGGGATTTGGAAAGTTAAAAGACCAACATTTGAATTGAATTATCAGTGATGAAGAGAGAAAAAAACGGTTCAGTAATAAACCGTGATGATTAAGATGGGGATCCCTAGGCCCTCCGGGAGGGCGCAGTGAACACTTGGAGCGCACTCAACCAATTAAAAAGAAAACATGTGAGAGGTTGAAGGTTGCGTTTTTAACTTTCATTCCCAGAATGCCTGGCACTAAAGTGGGCGCGCAGCACTGTGGGCTGTCTGAAAGACCCCAATACAAATCTCTCCTGTCCCAACACCTGCTCTTCACATCACTGTGGTCGTGGTCTTGTGGGTTTTTAAACATTTCAGTGGCATTTACTGCTCATAGGACGAGGCACAAGCAGCTACAGTCTAGTTATACAATGAGATCATTTCTGGGATTGATCAACGCATCAAACAAGGTCATAAACTGGCCTACTTATATTTATATTTATACACACACACATCTCCAAAACGGCAGCTCTTCTGGGGTGTTCCTGGTCTGCAGTGGTCAGTCTCTATCAAAAGTGCTGCAAGGAAGGAACAGTGGTGAACCGGCCACAGGGTCATGGGCGGCCGAGGCTCATTGATGCACGTGGGGAGCGAAGGCTGACCCGTGTGGTCCAATCAAACAGACGAGCTACTGGAGCTCAAATTGCTCAAGAAGTTAATGCTGGTTCTGATAGAAAGATGTCAGAATACACAGAGCATCGCAGTTTGTTGCGTATGGGGCGGCACAATGTGTGTGTGTGATAGTGTGTGTGTGTGTGTGTGTGTGTGAGAGTGTGTGTGAGTGAGAGAGAGAGAGAGAGAGAGAGAGAAAGAAAGAGAGAGTGAGAGTGTGTGTGTGTGTGTGTGTGTGTGAGTGTAAAGGTGTGTGTAAGTGTGAGTCTGAAGGTGTGTGAGAGTGAAGGTGTGAGAGTGTGAAGTTGTGTGAGCGTGAAGTCGTGTGAGCGTGAAGTTGTGTGAGTGTAAAGGTGTGTGTGAGTGTGAGTCTGAAGGTGTGTGAGCGTGAAGGTGTGTGAGTGTGAGCGTGAAGTTGTGTGAGTGTGAGTGTAAAGGTGTGTGTGAGTTTGAGTCTGAAGGCTGAAGGTGTGTGAGCGTGAAGGTGTGTGAGTGTGAAGTTGTGTGAGTGTGAGTGTAAAGGTGTGTGTGAGTGTGAGCGTGAAGTTGTGTGAGTGTGAGTGTAGAGGTGTGTGTGAGTCTGAAGGTGTTTGAGTGTGAAGGTGTGTGAGTGTGAGCGTGAAGTTGTGTGAGTGTGAAGTTGTGTGAGTGAGTGTAAAGGTGTGTGTGAGTGTGAGTCTGAAGGTGTGTGAGCGTGAAGGTGTGAGTGTGAGCGTGAAGTTGTGTGAGTGTGAAGTTGTGTGAGTGAGTGTAAAGGTGTGTGTGAGTGTGAGTCTGAAGGTGTGTGAGCGTTAAGGTGTGTGAGTGTGAAGTTGTGTGAGTGTGAAGTTGTGTGAGTGAGTGTAAAGGTGTGTGTGTGTGTCTGAAGGTGTGTGACTGTGAAGGTGTGAGTGTGAAGTTGTGTGAGTGTGAGTGTAAAGGTGTGTGTGAGTCTGAAGGTGTTTGAGTGTGAAGGTGTGTGAGTGTGAGCGTGAAGTTGTGTGAGTGTGAGTGTAAAGGTGTGTTTGAGCGTGAGTCTGAAGGTGTGTGACTGTGAAGGTGTGAGTGTGAGCGTGAAGTTGTGTGAGTGTGAGTGTAAAGGTGTGTGAGCGTGAAGGTGTGAGTGTGAGCGTGAAGTTGTGTGAGTGTGAGTGTAAAGGTGTGTGTGAGTGTGAGTCTGAAGGTGTGTGAGCGTGAAGGTGTGTGAGTGTGAAGTTGTGTGAGTGAGTGTAAAGGTGTGTGTGTGTCTGAAGGTGTGTGACTGTGAAGTTGTGTGAGTGTGAGTGTAAAGGTGTGTGTGAGTCTGAAGGTGTTTGAGTGTGAAGGTGTGTGAGTGTGAGCGTGAAGTTGTGTGAGTGTGAGTGTAAAGGTGTGTTTGAGCGTGAGTCTGAAGGTGTGTGACTGTGAAGGTGTGAGTGTGAAGTTGTGTGAGTGTGAGTGTGAAGGTGTGAGTGTGAGCGTGAAGTTGTGTGAGTGTGAGCGTGAAGTTGTGTGAGTGTGAGTGTAAAGGTGTGTGTGAGTGTGAGTCTGAAGGTGTGTGAGCGTGAAGGAGCGTGAAGGTGTGTGAGTGTGAAGTTGTGTGAGTGAGTGTAAAGGTGTGTGTGTGTCTGAAGGTGTGTGACTGTGAAGTTGTGTGAGTGTGAGTGTAAAGGTGTGTGTGAGTCTGAAGGTGTGTGACTGTGAAGGTGTGAGTGTGAGCGTGAAGTTGTGTGAGTGTGAGTGTAAAGGTGTGTGAGCGTGAAGGTGTGAGTGTGAGCGTGAAGTTGTGTGAGTGTGAGTGTGAGTGTAAAGGTGTGTGTGAGTGTGAGTCTGAAGGTGTGTGAGCGTGAAGGTGTGTGAGTGTGTCTGAAGGTGTGTGACTGTGAAGGTGTGAGTGTGAAGTTGTGTGAGTGAGTGTAAAGGTGTGTGTGTGTGTGTCTGAAGGTGTGTGACTGTGAAGGTGTGAGTGTGAAGTTGTGTGAGTGTGAGTGTAAAGGTGTGTGTGAGTCTGAAGGTGTGTGAGTGTGACAGTGAAGGTGTGAGTGTGAGCGTGAAGGTGTGAGTGTGAGCGTGAAGTTGTGTGAGTGTGAGTCTGAAGGTGTGTGAGCGTGAAGGTGTGAGTGTGAGCGTGAAGTTGTGTGAGTGTGAGTGTAAAGGTGTGTGTGAGTCTGAAGGTGTGTGAGCGTGAAGGTGTGAGTGTGAAGTTGTGTGAGTGTGAGTGTAAAGGTGTGTGTGAGTCTGAAGGTGTGTGAGCGTGAAGGTGTGTGAGTGTGAAGTTGTGTGAGTGTGAGTGTAAAGGTGTGTGAGTGTGAAGTTGTGTGAGTGTGAGTGTAAAGGTGTGTGTGAGTGTGAGTCTGAAGGTGTGTGAGCGTGAAGGAGCGTGAAGGTGTGTGAGTGTGAAGTTGTGTGAGTGAGTGTAAAGGTGTGTGTGTGTCTGAAGGTGTGTGACTGTGAAGTTGTGTGAGTGTGAGTGTAAAGGTGTGTGACTGAAGGTGTGAGTGTGAGCGTGAAGTTGTGTGAGTGTGAGTGTAAAGGTGTGTGAGCGTGAAGGTGTGAGTGTGAGCGTGAAGTTGTGTGAGTGTGAGTGTGAGTGTAAAGGTGTGTGTGAGTGTGAGTCTGAAGGTGTGTGAGCGTGAAGGTGTGTGAGTGTGTCTGAAGGTGTGTGACTGTGAAGGTGTGAGTGTGAAGTTGTGTGAGTGAGTGTAAAGGTGTGTGTGTGTGTCTGAAGGTGTGTGACTGTGAAGGTGTGAGTGTGAAGTTGTGTGAGTGTGAGTCTGAAGGTGTGTGAGTGTGACAGTGAAGGTGTGAGTGTGAGCGTGAAGGTGTGAGTGTGAGCCTGAAGGTGTGTGAGCGTGAAGGTGTGAGTGTGAGCGTGAAGTTGTGTGAGTGTGAGTGTAAAGGTGTGTGTGAGTCTGAAGGTGTTTGAGTGTGAAGGTGTGTGAGTGTGAGCGTGAAGTTGTGTGAGTGTGAGTGTAAAGGTGTGTTTGAGTGCGAGTCTGAAGGTGTGTGACTGTGAAGGTGTGAGTGTGAGCGTGAAGTTGTGTGAGTGTGAAGGTGTGTTTGAGTGCAAGTCTGAAGGTGTGTGACTGTGAAGGTGTGAGTGTGAAGTTGTGTGAGTGTGAAGTCGTGTGAAGTTGTGTGAGTGTAAAGGTGTGTGTGAGTGTGAAGGTGTGTGTGAGTGTGAAGGTGTGTGTGAGTGTGAAGGTGTTTGAGTGTGAAGGTGTGAGTGTGAGCGTGAAGTTGTGTGAGTGTGAAGGTGTTTGAGTGTGAAGGTGTGAGTGTGAGCGTGAAGTTGTGTGAGTGTGAAGGTGTGTGAGTGTAAAGGTGTGTGTGAGTGTGAGTGTGTGAGTGTAAAGGTGTGTGTGAGTGTGAGTGTAAAGGTGTGTGACTGTGAAGGTGTGAGTGTGAGCATGAAGTTGTGTGAGTGTAAAGGTGTGTGTGAGTGTGAGTCTGAAGGTGTGTGAGCGTGAAGGTGTGAGCGTGAAGTTGTGTGAGTGTGTGTGTGTGTGTGTGTGAGTGTTTGAGTGTAAAGGTGTGTGTGAGTGTGAGTGTAAAGGTGTGTGTGAGTGTGAGTCTGAAGGTGTTTGAGCGTGAAGGTGTGAGCGTGAAGTTGTGTGAGTGTGTGTGTGTGTGTGTGTGTGTGTGTGTGTGTGTGTGTGTGTGTGTGTGTGTGTGTGTGTGTGTGAGTGTGTGAGTGTAAAGGTGTGTGTGAGTGTGAGTGTAAAGGTGTGTGTGAGTGTGAGTCTGAAGGTGTGTGTGTGTGTGTGTGTGTGTGTGTGTGTGTGTGTGTGTGTGTGTGAGTGTGTGAGTGTAAAGGTGTGTGTGAGTGTAAAGGTGTGTGTGAGTGTGAGTCTGAAGGTGTGTGTGTGTGTGTGTGTGTGTGTGTGTGTGAGTGTGTGAGTGTAAAGGTGTGTGTGAGCGTGAGTCTGAAGGTGTGTGTGTGTGTGTGTGTGTGTGTGTGTACATACCATATATGCAGGACGTGTAGATAAAGATGGTATTCCACTTATAATAGCTCTCAAGTTGAAAATAAAGTTTTGTTTAAGGTCGTTACCATGACAACTTTTGGCAGGTCACATTTTTCTGCAATTACCGACTGCAATTTTTAACACTTATGGCTCATTTACTACAGTAAATATATTACCTCACTCTCATGGAAAGTGGCGACGGTCAGAGGTTGCGAGACGGTCAGACCTCACGTCAACTTCCTTTACGGCAGAGAATTATCCCTGAAGTTCATTTCGAGTCGGGGCATGCACACCTACAGATCACTCGCTTCAGCCGAGACTGGACGGGAGTAAAAGAGGAGGCAAAGATTGCAAAAGCAGACACAGCTGGAGGTGGTTACCTCTTTTCCTTTGCATCAGCGGGAAGTCTGCGTTTGGGAGGGCCAGAGGTCACGCTGCTCCGAGAGACAGCGTAAAAGTGTCAGGAGAGGAATTATGGGAGAATTCGAGTGGCGAGCTCGGCGGCTTTACATCTGAATTGAGGATACAATTCTATGCATCGAATGCATCTCACGTTAACATAATGAAGACGAATAACTCTAGAGAAACATGGAAAACATGCATCCAGTGGTTTCAGATGCAACAGAAGTCTCCTTCTTTCTGCCAAAGCTGCTTCTCTCGTGTTTGTTCAGTGCTTTGTTCATATATTTTCCATTAAACTGATTAATTAATACAGTTAAAAACCCACAAAAATGCAGCGATCCAATCAAGAGTGTTTCATGATTAAGAATGGAAAAAAGCAGGATCAGCGCAGGAGTGTTTTAGTCTCAAGAGACTGGATTCAATAAAATAAAACCATAAAAACAAATATTTTCCTTAATTGAAATAAAATATAAAAAACTTAATTTATATATTTATTTACCTTTAATTTATTAATTAAGAAAATATTTGTATTTAATAACTAGTTACTAAAGCAACATCTCGTTTTCATTTAGTTGAATATGTACTAAACGTATTTTTATATAGTATAATATTTAACTAATTAGTTATTGTTTTTATACACATTTAAAAAACAATAACTAATAAAAATGACAAAACACAACAAAATACAAAAATAAAATGGAAAATACAAAAATAAAATCAAATTGATTTTTTCGAAGGGGTCATGAACTGGCTTCTTTTATACTGTTGTCTGAGGTCAACTTATGACGTTTGTGTGGTTTTTACATTCAGAAACATCATAATGAATAAGCCATAGGCTATTTTCTGCCCTGGTTTTGAGCCTCTCTCATGGAACGCTTGGTTTTTATGGGCACTGAAGACTCGGACGTAAACGCCCACGGCTATGATTGGATAGCAGTGATTTGCATATTATAATGAGCTTCAGCTCCCCCCTCAGTAAGCGTGTTGGAAAAAGGCAACCGGAATGATTCGTCCCACAGGGCTCGCAAAATGTCTTTATTAGTGGTGGGCCGTTATCGGCGTTAACGTGCTGCATTATCGTGAGACTCTTATCGGGCGATAAAAAAAATATTGCCGTTAATCTATTCTCAAAGTTGGGTTGGGAGCTGGGTCTATACTACGCAAGCTATGATGACTTTCACCTTGATATTTTAGCGCGGATGTACACCTAGACGAATTGCACTGTAGGGGGCGAGAGAACGAGTCTTCGAACCTGTGTGTATGCCTACTAGTGTTGTCAAAAATATCCATATTTCGCTATGTATCGATACTGAAATATCTGAAACGATACGATACTCATTTTCTACAGTATCGATATCAGCCGCGCTCTCCTCTCCTCTCCTCTCCACTCCTCTCCACTCCTCTCCTCTCCTCTCCTCTCCTCTCCTCTCCTCTCCTCTCCTCTCCACTCCTCTCCTCTCCACTCCTCTCCTCTCCTCTCCTCTCCTCTCCTCTCCTCTCCTCTCCTCTCCTCTCCTCTCCTCTCCTCTCCTCTCCTCTCCTCTCCACTCCTCTCCTCTCCTCTCCTCTCCTCTCCTCTCCACTCCTCTCCTCTCCTCTCCTCTCCTCTCCTCTCCTCTCCACTCCTCTCCTCTCCTCTCCTCTCCTCTCCGACCGACAGCGAGTGACCCGCACCCGCCTCCTCTCATTCAGTCCGGTTAACCCTCTGAACATTGTGAACGGGTGTTCTGCTGAACTTTTCCTCATGACAGCGTGTTAGTATTGGTGTGACCGTTCTGAATTTCGCGCGGGGTTGCACATAACGTTAATTCTACTAATTCCCGCAGATTTCGCGCTCGCATCTGAAGCGCACACACACACAAATACGTAATAAAGCCGCCTCTGACATACAAGTGCAAAAATGAGCTCCTTTTTCCATCTTATTAATGGTCAAATACACTCAAAAATGTCTCAATGCCCATCTTGGTGAGTTTTAACGTAAACACAGTCGTAACCAGCTCACAGGAACAGTGTTTGGATATGCGTGTTTAAATAACTTAAAGGGACAGAAGTTATTTATTATTCAAACTACAAAAAGACAAACGATCACTTACGAGCACACATATTCTGAATGCCTTCGGCAGAATTCAAATGAGCCATTTTAATCTAGATTAAAAAAATTATCTATGCCCACCACTAGTCTTTATCAAACAAACACAATGATTTATCTCTCATCCACCCGCGATTGATTGGAATGCAGGGCTTGACTAGCCTAGAAATGTAGACGCACCCTAGCGGCAGCAAATCTAATTTGCCGTGAGTGAAGTCTAGCAACTCTCAGTAGACCTGCGTGCTGGAAAAACCAAACTCTGGTCAGGCCAATCACAGCGTGTATAGAGTCGGTGGGCGGGCTTAACATAATGACGGCAGAGTTGCTCTGGTTGGTTGTAGCGCCATCCTATTGCGTGCAGAGGGAATTTGAAAGACAGTCGTTTATCCCGCCCCTCAGATTGAGATTGAATGATAGGCGTTATGTTGAGATTCGCCTATTTTCCGTGGTGTTTTTCACGCACAAGATTTACATATGAAGGAGGAAGCAATGGTGTTTGAGACTCACTGTATGTGATGTCCATGTACTGAACTCTTGTTATTCAACTATGCCAAGGCTAATTCAAATTTTCATTCTAGGGCACCTTTAATTCAATTCATTCAATTGATCTGATCAGCTGAAAAGTGACCAATACCGCTTAAAAACCAGGGATACCAGCTAAAACCAGCAGTTATTTTGAACAGCATTGCATTGCACTTACACTGATAGAACTTCCATTTCAGTCAACATATTTGATTGTTTTTATAAACCGAGTTATACATCAAAAGCTGAACCAGACTAATGAAAGCTTGAATCTGTGGCCCGCTGACAGAAATATTAAAGCTGGAGAAAGTCTGTTTACAAATTCCCTGTTCTGCATCATAATTCTCAGCTATTCAATAGAGAAATGACGAAACCTGTTTATGTTTAGCTATAAACACAGCACTGAGGTCATCAGCTTCTTTGGACTCCAGATGTAGGCCTAGCTCATTGACCTCAGCAAACACAACCAATCAAATGCACACTGTCTCTATTATAGCAGAAGCAACACATACTCCTGGGACCCAGACTTTTTTTTTCTTTTTTTCATTTCGTTACATTGTTTAGAGCATTTTGTGTTGTTGAAAATGTATATTGTATTCATGTTATGCTATGTCCTCTGTAGTTGACCCCAGGACAGAAAAATAAAATGACAATGGGATTTATTTTTAATTCATCAATCAATTTTTAGGTTTCAGGATTTTTTTTAAACAAACTTCGATTCTGAACTATGTTATAAAAAGATATAACGAAATGCATTGATATACCATTTTACTGTGTGGGTAAAATAGCCATACATGGGTTTTCCCATGTACTGTATTTATACACTGCATCTAATTTGCATATTAATGTGTTCTTGGTGAACCGTAATGAAAATAGAAGTGTAATAATGGGAGTAATAATTGGCAACATTTTCATAATAATATCTAATATTCAATAGGAATATTGATAAGTCATTTCTTTCCCTATTCACTTGTTGTGTCTCCCAAAATGCCTGATAAACATGATTTAAGTCCCTGTGTATGGAAATTAAATCAATGAAATCAATGCCCTGTTTTGTAACAAAGTCATATTTTGAATAGAAAGCCCATAACATTTTCCTGAGATGTTGATTTATAGCAAACAATTTGAAAATTAATCCGATTTAAATTATAATTACACTCATATTTCCATTAGAGTGCTAAACATTAATGTCAGCCGTTTTTAAAGACCAAGAAGTGGTTGTTGTCCTGGTGAAACCTCCAAACATTTGGCATCTCTGAAAAGCCCTGAATGTGCTCTTTACAGGTCATCCAGACATAAAACATGTATGATGTCAGAGAAAATCACTAAAATATAATGTCCACTACAGTGGACAAAAGTCTATTTCTGGGTCCCAGGAGTAGCCTGACGTCGTCATACTCAATTCTAGTCAGAATATGAGTCTGATCTGCTCCGTTGGGCTGTGATTATGGGGCGTGTTTAAACGAACCCGGAAAGACCTCAATTGGATAGACCTACAACCAATCAGAGCAACGGAGCGTCGCATAACGTTAGTTGTCAAATGTCAACAGAACTCAACTGCACTGTGTTGCCAAGTCCGCGGGTTGAAGCGACCCCAATTATGTGATATACAGACCCAGGAATGCGAAATTTAGCAGGCAGTCCAGCCAAAATAACACATATTTTACCCCCCAAATGCCATTTTTCCCGGAGAACCCCCCCACCCGGAGAGCTATTGCGCTTGTTTTTGGCTAGTTTTGAGTAGCAGTTGGGCGGGTTTTGTTGTAAAAACTTGGCAACCCTGTCTGTGCGCGCTGGAATAAGTCACGTTAGAAGAAGAAGATGAGTGTAAACGATCTTTGCCGGTGTTGTAAAAAATAATTTAAGGATACACAGAGTACTTACCAACACGATCATCATTTCTGAGAGAAATAGTAAAGGTGAATGCATATACGAACAAGTTCTCCGTTTAGGATTAGAACAAATTCAACCCAAGCGCCTTTGATGACGTGGATGATTACGTCACTGTTTATCATCTGTCCATCATCGTCTAAAGCCCGCCCTGACAATTTCATTGGTCCGAACAGTTTCTGTTCGGACATAATTACTCCTCTACGGATCGAGTCCAGACCGAACTGCCCGTGCAAAAATTTTGTGGGCGGGGCTAAGTTCGTCTGGTATCCAGGCTATCCCAGGAGGGCAAATGCCTGTAAATAAGGGCATTTCTCTTGCACACTTTCAAACATGCAAAGGATTGACTGTCTGAAAGTGTGACTGCAAACACACAGAGAAGCAGACATTACAGCATCTTAAAGACCTGTTCCAAAAAAAACAAATAACAACAACGTGATAACAGCCATCCAAACTTGCGCAATTTAATACCCAAATCATACACAGACCTTGTCTTAGACTGCACAATTTTTTTGTGGATGAGCAACACCAAACCTCAGACTTGCTTCCGTCTGAAAAGTTGACAGACTGAAACGAACCCCCTTAGGGGAAGTGCTCAACATGCACGGTCAGGGGTATCGGCTTCACATGAGCATGTGTTCCCTCAGGATTTGATCCATGCAATAAAAGCTGTACTGAAGAACTAGTGAAGAAATCAAGGCACTCATTTCAAGTATGCACAATAAAGCGACTGACGCTGGTCAGCACTATCTAGACAAGAAACCCCAGTGCAGTATTTGGGTGCTGAATGACCAATGAAAGTGGGTCACAGGTGGTCTGTAAGCCAGCGGCATGTTTCTCAGTTTCACATCATGGTCTGAACTGATACTGAACTGTTATTCTCTTTCCCAAACAGTGTATAAACACACCTAATGGAAAACTGCTAGGTTGTTAGAATATTCTGCCAAGGCGTTTAATTCATAAAGTCTGCGCTTCCACTCCGCCACAACTGACCGTCTAAACACACGCTCGGGTTTAATCGGCCGCTGCTCCTCAATCAAAACAATGGCTGTTTGATATTAGCACCGGTTTCAAAAGAGTAGCATAAATAATGAAATGAGTAGGTTTACACTTGCATTATATTCTAAAGAAGGAGGGAAACGCAACAGTTTCAGTATAGGGTAATCTTGCTCAAAACATACGTGTGTGTCCATGCAGGAAAAATGTTTACGTGGTTTGCATTGCAATTTCATGTTAAATGGAGGCATTACAATTCAAAAAAATAGTACGACAATACAGTGTCCAGTCATCCAGGAATGTATGAATGAATGAACATTAAATTAAAATTAAAACTATAAAATATAATTTAAAAAAAATCGAATTAAATTAAATTGAAATTAGATTAAATTAAATTACATTAAAAAGAAAGTAAAATTCAATTCAATAAAACTACAAAATATAATAAAAAACAAAATATAAATAATTAAAATAAATAAATACAATAAATGTATTATAATAAATAACATAAAATTAAATAAAATAAAAATGATAATATAAAATACTACTACTAATGATGATAATAATAATAATAATACTACTACATTAGATTAAATTCAAATTCAATCAAATAATGTTAAATAAAAAATACTGAATTTAATTAAATTAAAAGTACAAAATAATAAAAATAAAAATACAAAGTAAAATAAATAAAATAAAAAATATTAGCGTGACTAGAAATGTGACCAGTCATCATCCAGGACTGAAACAATAAATACAAAAATAAATAAAATAAATAAAATAAATAAATTTAAATTAAATTAAATTAAATTAAATTAAATTAAATTAAATTAAATTAAATTAAATTAAATTAAATTAAATTAAATTAAATTAAATTAAATTAAATTAAATTAAATTATCTTACAGACGGCCATAATGCAACAATCTAATATGTTGAAGTGTATTCTCTAGTCTACAATGCATCACCCACAAAACATGTGACCTCGGTCTTACCTCTGGCTGTATGGCCTTAAAAACAGGGGCGTCCATCAGGGTAATTTGGCTCTAAGAAACAGAAAAGACAAAAATATAGTCACATTTTCACTTAAACTGAGAGTGAGTAATCCCAGCCATGAGCTCATTTTCCAGCTCTGAGTTATGGCGTACATTATGGGAAAGGACAAAATTAATGAAACCAATTCATCAAACAAATCACAACAATGAAGGTTCAACAGGGTCCCTTAAAACTGCAGTTCCTTACATGTCTAAATAAGACCTTCATGCATGTAAATGATGGCAAATAAACTCTCAAATCCCACAATCAGACCAACTCATAGGAAACTGTCCATCGCTAAATCACCAAAAACATACTTTATATTATTCTGAGAACTTTAAAGTTATTAAACATCATAGACCCTCAATTCTGTCACACTGTAGGTGAACTCCAGATGCAATGGCTGTTTTGGAAATTAGGCAGGAACATTATGGGATACCCATTCAATTTCTGAGGCAGAATCACATGCATCTTTTGTGGACAAGGCAATCCCATAAAACAGTGCAAATTGTTGATTATAAATATTATTATTATACTAAAAATAATTTAAAGCATGTTGGGCAAGGCAAGTTTATTTATATAGCACATTTCACATAAAAGAGACCTGATCATAAAAGATAACAACAGGTTACAGTAAAATGTATTAGAAAAAACTACACATTTATTTAAAATGTATCAAACCCTAAGCAAGGTATATATATATAAATAACATTAAATAATTTTGATTCATTCAAAAAGATGAATGTAGTAGTATAATTTATGTTCAATTCAAATTTATTTGTATAGTGCTTTTCACTATACATATTGTTTCAAAGCAGCTTTACAGAAAATGCATGCATCTAATACAATATAGAATAAAAAAACAACATTTTTTTAATCCAATATTTCTGTTGTTGCAAAACAAAGGTCTAACCAGTCTAAACAGTATTTTTAAAAAGATGCATAAGAAATTCAAATAATAAGAAATGTATATATTTTTTTACTCACCCTCAAGCCATCCTAGGTGTGTATGACATTCTTCTTTCAGCCAAGCACAATCAGATGTATATTAAAAATATATCCTGGCTCTTCCAAGCTTTATAGTGGCAGTGAATGGTACCACGCATCAGCAAACTACTGCAGCCTTTCAGATACGCGCCTAAACGAATGGCCTACACACAAATACGTTAAAATGCCGTTTTGGTAAGTATCCTCGGTTATGTCTTAAGTGAATGTAAACACTGAGTAAGAGCGTGTGTGTATCAGTATATTGGATCCGTGCATTAGCTCTTAAAGTGACAGCAGCCTAATAAATCCGCAGCAGTCATTATTTGTCAACGAAAGACAAAGATAAAATCACTCACTGCCACTGAATGAATAAACTGTAGTTTTAGATAAGGGTTAGTGGTAGTATTTATTTACATTTACATTTGGCAGACGCTTTTATCCAAAGCGACTTACAGTGCCCTTATTACAGGGACAATCCCCCTGGAGCAACATGGAGTAAAGTGTCTTGCTCAAGGACACACTGGTGGAGACCGCTGGGATCGAACCAGCAACCTTCTGCATATCAGTTCCATGGTTTAACCCACTGGACCACCATCTCACATATTCTCACAGATCTCACCATTTAATGTATACAGCAGCGTTATTTTACATTTGATTGCTTAATTAAATTTCTGTTGTAGTCTGTTACTTATCTGAATAACACTAGTTCATCTTCCTGAAAAACTTAAAGCACTGTTTATTTCATTAGTGTTTTTGTTCTGTTGTATTTTCTGTTGGTTTTGTTTGTAATTTAGTTTCTTTGGGGAGGACTATTTACTTGAATTATTTAAAGGGGTGGTAAAACACACTCTTTCGAAGGCTTGATTGTGTTTGTTGGGTGCACTGTAACATGTGTTCATGCTTCGTTTTAAAAAAATTGCATTATTTTTCATATATTACCTTTATTCTACACTGCTCTGTCCCTCCTTGTAAAAACAGTCTGATGGTTTCCGGGTTCTATGAAGCCAGTCCATCAAAAATACGCAATGGGCTCAGATTGGTTAGCTGGCCCAGTGTGTTGTGATTCGCTAACCGCCTAGTGCACGTTTGTCGGAAACGTCCCGCCCCTTCCCTTTACCGCTAGACTGTGCTTTGGGTAGTACAATGGCGTCAATAAAACCATACCATTTTGAGCCCGAATCAGACCCAGACAATTTTAGTGAAGATGATCGAGCAGAACCTGTTCAGTCCTCAAGAGTAAAGACTGCGGATCTATAGTGATCGCTACTGAATGGCACTGTTACTTTTGTTTTTTAGAACGATTTGCCAAATATCTGTTGCAAGAACGAACACTAAACATTGGCTTTACTAGTATCCAAATCAAACACAGAACCATGTTTAGCATGCCTGCAGATAAACAATACATAAAAGCTCTAATCAAAGAATAATTTACACTAATGCCAAGTTCACTGTTGAGATTGTAAAAAGTTTGAAACGTTCGGTGTTTGTCGGATAACGTTAAGTATGAATGAGCATTTATCAAACTGGTTTGCAGAACAGTGTTGTCATCGGTGTACTTCCTTGCTACAACGTACAATTAACAATACGAACTATTACAGGAAAACACATCGACGAAAAATAAATCACACTTACAGGTTGTGGCCCGTAAACAGCTTCTGTTTTTAAATCCATCTTTCAGGACAAGCCGTTGTGCGAATCCTGCATTGAACTCGTGAAGATTGTGGAAGCTTTCCTCCGTGAGATGTGCACGTCTCACACTGTGTGTTTGTCTCGTGCAGCTGAACCGCGGCTCGTGTATTGCAAATACAGACGAATATTGTCCATTATGTCACATTTTCCGGTCTTCTCCTCCGACCCCTGTCTGTCTCGCGGTTTGATTTATGATGGGCAGCATATATCTGCTGCAAATGCGACCTGTTCCCCTCTGTCTCATACACACATGCATATAACATGATGTTGTATGTTAAACGCACTGCAACGCTTCCCCGTCCCTAGGAAGGCTGAACAAAGTGGACCTGCAATCCGAATGAGAATAACAGCGTTTCATCGGCATTGGCAACAACACTCCAGCCTACTAACTATACCACAACAACGCTTCCCTGCTGCGATACAAAATGGCCTCGCCCCCCCTCATTTAATATTCTCGAGGAGGGGTTTATGTAAATATTGGGGCTGGTGATGTCAGAGACCCTGGAGGAATGTCTGTAGTCCCTAGCGGCCGTTTGCTGTAGTCCTTAGAAATTGATTTCTTTAAAAGCAAATATCTCCCTTTGCTTTAAACTTTGAACGTTGTAACTTTGCAGATGTTGTTTGTGCTCAAACAGCAACATTACACACTAGCTAAAGTTAGAAAAGTGAAATCGTGGTTTACCACCCCTTTAACCTGAAGTATCGATAATTGTGAAATTTCACAGACATTTAAAATTGCTCATATCATGAAATAAAACTTTGATCATATCATCCAACAATAATCGTGTTAAATTATCATGATTTCAATATTGAGCAAGATAACCGTGATTATGATTTTTTTTTACCATAATCGGGCAGCCCTAAGTGTTTATAGTTTATAAAGTTATAAATATGTATATTTTCTCTTACAATAACGCATGGCTTCACTTCAGAATGCCTTTATTAACCCCCTGGAGCCGTGTGGATTACTTTTATGATGGATGAATGCACAAAATCTCAGGTACCATTCACTCCCATTATAAAGCTTTGAAGAGCCAGGATATTTATCAATATAATTCTGATTGTGTTCGTCTGAAAGAAGAATGTCATATACACCTAGGATGGCTAAAGGGTGAATCATGGGCTAATTTTCTTTTTTGGGTGAACTAACCCTTTAAATTAGTCTTTGTTTTACCTCATCTAACCATCTGAAAAGTGCCCTAAACCTCTATTCAAACCAGCCAAAAGCCCAGTTTGACTTGGATAGGTAACATGCTTCCTGAGTGAACTACACTTTTTCACACGACTTTTTCAACAACCTTTGTTCCTGAAGTATTTTTCTCTTTCATTGCCTCCACAAAGATGCTGAGTATTGGCGCTCACGAGGCCCCGTGTGTGTCAGTCACGATGCATTTGGAAGGTTTTGGAACTGAGCTATTGTTTCCAAACGGAAAGGTCCCGACTGACCAGGAAAGCTACTAATGAGACTCATGGAGCTGCATCATTAAAGGACAAGACAAATGATGCAGAACGAAAGGCCGTCTCAGTTTTCCACCAGAGAAAGCATCAGTTTGAGCGCTGACAGTTTTACTCACCGCGAACTCCTCTGGCGTCACTTTCAGCACATCAAACACGACGGCATCGTAGCTCTTCGCATAGTCAGCGCTCGGGCCGTCCACAGACACAGAGCTGTTACTTCCCTGAATATGAGAAACAAGCAATATGAACACGCCATGAAATATTGCAGATGCTCGAGAACAATAAGAGAGAAGAGAGGGAGGGTTGAAAACAACTATTCAGAAACAAATGAAAGACAACTGACCACAATTACAGTCTTCCTAAATGTTCTTTATTGTGCTGGTCGGGTTTATTTTTTGATGTGACTGCACATTATACCAGTATTTGTTCTGGTGTGGCTCTCATGTATTGACCACCAGCCATCGCAGAACGGATCAAAATCAGCCCAGTTCTTTCCACGGAAAAGCTAAGTTGCCGGGTTAGCGTGAGGTTTTCATGGCAGACGTGGTATATGTTTCTCACGGGGCGACTGCCAGCGCTGGAAAAACCATGAAAGCTCCTGGAGCTTGATTGAAACGATCTTTGATCTGATGATAACAGCATCTGAATGAGGACACATGCGTGAACTCACACGGGCAAATGTCCAATGTTTTTATGTACTGGATGCATACATGTCCAAGAATATTTTATTACCATGTTGATTTTACGAGACTTTGAAGTTACAGAACCATTTAAGCGCCATGGTAGGAAAATGGCGATCATTCAGCAAGAAAATTAACACTTTTATTCAGCGTGAACGCATTAAATTGATCAAAAGTGACAGTAAAAGACATTTTATAAGGTTGCAAAAGATTTATTTTACAAATGAATGCTGTTTTTTACTTTCTACTCATCAATCTTGGAAAAAAAATGTAGCATGATTTCCATAAAAATATGAAGCAGCACAACTGTTTTCAATATTGATAATAATAATAAATGTTTCTTGAGCAGCAAATCATCATATTGGAATGATTTCTGAAGGGTCATGTGACACTGAAGACTGGAGTTATGATGCTGAAAATTCAGCTCACAGGAATAAATTGCATTTTACAATATATTACAATAGAAAACAGTTTTAAATGGTAATAATATTTCGCACCATTACCGTTTTTATTATTGGTCAAATAAATGCAGCTTTGGTGTGCAATACTCAACTATATTACTGATTCAATTATCATAAAGTCATAACTAAGAGATAAAATGTTGAAAAAATGTATTTTAAAAGTCCACATGTGGACATGCTAAGTCGTTGTGAGATGAACAGTTGAAATTAGGACTTTAAAAATTCTGAAATAAAAATAACATTTTTGGATTTAACGTCAAAATTATGACTTAAAAATCTAAATTATGATTAAAAGTCCTAATTATGAGATAAAAAGCTGAAATTAGATTGAAAAAAGTCTAAAGTATGACCAAAACAGATTACATCATGCTTGTTATTTTTTAAATGCGCTTTACATTTTTTTGATTCACACTTATAATATTAATATTTACATTATAGTTTTCATTTTGTGCAATATGTTTTTTACATGCGTTTTTACATTTTGTAAAAATCAGTTTTTTACAACAGACATTTCCTATCATCATTGTAAAGCTGCTTTGAAGCATCTGTGTTGTGAAAAGCGCTAGAGAAATGAAGGTGACTTGACTGGCATAGGAGATTTTATCATAACGAGACCGGACTTTTGAATGGTCGTGCACGTATGAAAAATTGCCATCTGACACCATGGTGCCACCACAGTACATTTGTCAGTGGAGGAACTTGTCCGTTTGCAGATATTGGAGGCTGGCAGGTCGTGGGCTGGTGCTGTAATGTGAGGTGAACGGCAATGGCAGTGGAAATGAGGGCTCGGAGGATGCCAGAGGCACTACCTCATTCACACTGCCTGCCATTCAGGGTCAAACACTCAGAGCAATGCAATGCTCCACTGCAAACTCATAAACTGTCCATCAGAGAACAGCCACCCTGCAGAGGACCTGAGTGAGGACAGCCAGTGCACTGACGCAATGACTTAACCCCCCAAAAACACAACAGAGTCATACACACACACAGTACTGGTTAAAAGTTTGGAAACATTAGTATTTCTAAGTCCCTTCTGCTCATTAGGGCTGCATTTATGTGATTAAAAATACAGTAATATTATGAAATATTATAGCTATTTAAAACAACAGTTTTATATTGTAAAATATTGTAAAATGTAATTTATTCATGTGATCAAAGCTGAATTTTTTTGCATCATTACTCCAGTCTTCAGTGCCGCATGATAATCAAGAAATCATTCTAATATTTATTTGATTAATACAAAGTTAAAGAACAGCATTTATTTAAAATGGATATATTTTCTAACAATACACACTATCGTTCAAAAGTCTGGTGGCAGTCATTTTTTCTTTCTTTCTTTTTTTGAAAGAAATTAATACTTTTATTCAGCAAGGATGTGTTCAATTGATAAAAAAAAAAAAAGTGATTGTGAAGATTTATGATTATGTATCACAGGTTCCCAAAAAATATTAAGCAGCACAACTGTTTCCAACATTTAATAATAAATCCTCATATTAGAATGATTTCTGAAGGATCATGTGACACTGAAGACTGGAGTAATGATGCTGAAAATTCAGCTTTGATCACAGGAATAAATTACACTTTAGAGTATATTAAAACAGAAAACTATTATTTTAAATTGTAATAATATTTCACAATATTACATTTTTTTTCTGTATTTTTGCTTTAAAAAAATGCAGGCTTGATGAGCATAAGAGTCTTCTGGTACTATACATGTACAGTAGGGGTGTAACGGTACACAAAACTGACGGTTCGGTACGTACCTCGGTTTTGAAGTCCCGGTTCGGTATGGATTCGGTACAGCAGTTTTACAAAATTGCTTTTTATTAATTTTTATTCAACAGTGGTTTAATGAAAAAATTGTGTCTGTCCTTAAATGAATGAAATTATAACTAAAAGTTTCTTAAAGATAATGCTGTAAACTATATAGGGAGCCCTTACTTACAAATAGCTATTAAAGATTAACAACAGAGCCCAAACTATTAGCCTAAATTCAGTTGCTATTTATTTTTAGATATAATAATCAACACTCATAAGCTTCACATAAGGCAGTTTTTGCATTAACTTCTAAATCTAATTATTTTTATTCGTTGTTGAAATATAATAATTTAGTGGCTGTAATTTTCATGACAGGTTTATTTAAACATACATTAAATAAACAAGACATCACTAACAGGCTAAGTAGTATATAATGAATATATAACGGCTAATATAATGAATATAACGGCTAATATAATGAATATAACGGCTAATATAGTGCATGTGTTCAGTGAAAGAGTTGATTTCTCTAGTGAGCTACAGCTGTGGACACTGAATGACTTCTGAGTAAACGTGATTCTGCATGACATTGTTTACAAGCAGTTTTATTGTCTTTCCGCGGTTGAAACACAGATGGAGCGATTACACGACATATGATACATTTCAGTAAGTTGTAATGTATCCTCAACATACTTTAAGATGTATTAATTTATGTTTATTCTTTAGGAAGAGATGATCGCATTGACTCGAGCGCTGCCGCTTTAAGTTGAACTGATACGCGTCTATCAGTCACGTCACATTAAAGAGTTAAAACGGCATTTATGTTTGAATTTCGTGATAAAATGGACTGAATACTTGATATGTTCGTGTGGGAACTCGGATTGAAGTGTGTTCCGCGCTTACAACAAGCCGACTGTTAACTGTTAAAGATTACATTCATAACCGTTCGGTACACGCGTGCACCGCACCGGAAGCCCTGTACCGAAACGGTTCAATACGAATACCTGTACCGTTACACCCCTAATATACAGTATACATGAAATCAAATGTATACAAATATTGTATTATAATTTAATTTAATCAACCATCACATAAAAATTAGGATTGTATTAGCCAAAATTTTGCAATGTTGCTGATACAGACATGGTGTTCACTTGAAGTATGCAAAAAATATTACAATATAGTGTTATTTTAGTATCATTGAGATTGAGATCAGTTTTCATTTTGAATTTCCCATTTTCATTTGAAAGTTTTGGTCATTTTCGCTGTGTTTTTGTCATTGATATCAGTTATTGTTGTTCTAAATGTCTCTATGTAGTGTTTATTCATTTTAATAATATTAGTAGATTAAGTTTAACTAAATAAAAATGAGAAATGTTGCTATGGCAATTAGCTGAAGATTTTTGATATTTTATTTTATTTCAAGTATCACGAAAATGTTTATCATGGTTTCAGTTTTAGTTAACTATAATAACCCTGTGAGTCGCTTAAGAGCTGAATTGTTATAATGACATTAAACACATTTTCATTTAAATCACAACACAAGTCCTATCTTGTCATACTGCTGAAATAAGGACATTTAATTTCCAAACAATGACCACTTGAATAAAGGCAATTAGTAAAGAAATACGTATCAGTTATTGAACTTTCTTTTAAAGGAGGAGTGGTTACCTCAGAGGAGGCGGAGCTAATGCTGGTGCCATCCGATAGGCCGTTTCTACGGTACATGCTGGTGAATCGGCCAATGGGGTGCAGACGCCAGGGCAACAGCGGCCCTCAGCCAGACCCCACATGTGACAAATCATCCATACCTGAGACAGAGAGAGAGGAGAAATATAAATATGGCATGCACATATTTATTTTGTGGAAAATAATGCTCATGTATTACCCTTCAAGATCATGAAGATGTTCAAACCAGTGTTTGAAATACCATCAAATAATATCAACTGGAAAATTATTATAATGATATTGACATGTATCTGGGGCTTATTGAAAAATATTACTAACGTTCATCATGGGAGTGTGTGGTTACAGATGAAGTGGGTTCAATCCTTTGACTGGTGGTCTCTGTGTGTGTGTGTGTGTGTGTGTGTGTGTGTGTGTGTGTGTGTGTGTGTGTGTGTGTGTGTGTGTGTGTGTGTGTGTGTGTGTGTGTGTGTGTGTGTGTGTGTGTGTGTGTGTGTGTGTGTGTGTGTGTGTGTGTGTGTGTGTGTGTGTGTGTGTGTGTGTGTGTGTCAAAGGAAAACTCTGATCCTAAACGTCTAAGGAACTCCGAAGGGACTCGGTTTGCTCTCTTTCCCAGATGGCCAGAGGAAGTCCCAGCATACCTGACTGACCGATGAACCGCCGGGCCGGGAAAGAGCGCAACAAATAGGAAAGAATGTGACTTTTACAATGGAAATCACTCACACAGTGATCAAAACACTTAATGGGTTTTGGGAAAGTTCTCCACACTCAGCTGGAGATCTGAAAGAGCCGATATATATATGCAATACGAACCCTCTTTGGTCTGAGTATCAGGAAATTTAATTTACAATGTCAGACATGTTGTAAAGAAAGTGTTTTAATCTCGGCTCCAACTGTGAGACGGTTTTTATCAAGTAAATCTCATATTACCACTGCAACATTGGTAGAGACTTTACATCTCACTCCAAAGGAAACAATGGAAAACAGGAAATTAAGTTTGATGCTCTATACAGACCTCACAGCTCAAGAACCAGGGAATTTATACCAATTAAACAAATCATCATGAATATGTGCTCATTAACATAAGACCACCCACATTTACATATCAACATGTTCAGTTTTATGGTCACATGTTTTATGGACAAGCACTGCTCAGAAAATTCTTCAAAAAATCTAGTTTATTGTGTTTATTATGCTATTAAATTTGTCCTGTTACTGAAGCCAACGCCTTCAGAGGAGCTGAGATGACCTCTAGTGGCCATATGAGTTTATGTACAATCATACAATCCACACTGTTTTTGGCTTATTATCAATAATACACTGATCAGACCGAACAACATAACTCACAAATAAACCTTTATGGAAAGACCAAAAATGCTGAAAATATAAACATAAATACACTACTGATCAAAAGTTTGTGTTAATGTTTTTGTAACATTAAATGCGTACGCTCAACAAGGCCTTTATTTGATTAAATATACAGTAAAATTTTGAAATATTCTCCCAGCATGCCTTGCAAGGGACTGCATTAGGAGAGTAAATTTAGGGATTAAAATGTAACGCTGCGTTCACACCAAACGCGAATAGAGCATCAAAATCACGTCTAACGCGTCTAGTTGGACGCTTGGACATTTTGAATCCATTCGCGCGTCCACAGAGAATTGGACGTGTGTATAAATCGAGCGTTTAAAGCGAAATAGATGCGTTCAAGGCGCTCCAGGAGAAATATGTCATAAAACACCACTCATTTTCATTAAAAATATATATTAAACATTAATAGCCACACAAATGTGGACCAGGCAACTCCTACATTATCTTCACTGCATATTTAAATATCCTTAAAAATTTTTGCCCTCAGTCAAAACAATTTGGCAGACAACAAATTATAGATTCATGACACCAAAGATCACCCGTTAGATCCACACAAGACGAATTATATCTCATGTTTAACCACTACAGGACATCAGAGCCAGCGGCAGACGTCAGAAGGATTAGCCGAGGAAAGGCTGCTCTCGCCGAGGTTAATGAGCGCTGATCGCCTGGATCTCAACACTCCAAAAACACAAGATTATTTTTTTTTAAATAGGCGCTCTCCTTATAAATAAACCACAGATTTGAGCTTTAAACAACTACATTCTCAGCTGAAAAAGTCTTAAAACTACGTTTTGTGACACAATAGTAGTATTTTTAAATTATGCAGGGTTTCTAATCACCTCACTTTACCACGTGACAGCAGCGAGCAGGCTCCTGATTGGTTAACGCAGCGCGAATTAACGCCAAAGTTCAAATTTTTCAACTCGGGCGTCAGATGCGAATTCGCTTCACACACGTGAATGCACAAAAAGCACCACTCGCATGTAACGCGCAAGACGCTCAATTATCGTCAAATTCGTGTCATTCGTGTGTCGTGTGAATGAGGCGGAATCGCGTCCATCGCGCCGCAGGACCTCCAGACGCGCGTCAACGCGCCTTTCCATTGACTTAACATTGAAATCACTCGCTCCTGACGCTCTATTCGCGTCTGGTGTGAACGCAGCATTATTTTATGTGTTTTTTCAGTAAAGGGAAAGATGTTGTTAGTGTATGCTAGTGTTTAATGTTCAGTTATGTTGGACATTTAGAAGAGTTTCTGTAATTTTGCCATGATGCAGAAGAGTGGTGCCTGTGTTTAGGCTGTGGGCACTCATATAGACACACATTTATTGGATAGACTTCCTGCCCTCAATTAAATTGAGTTTGTCCAAGGAGTTATTTTTACATTTTGTTTCTAAAAATATGCTTGTTGTTATTTAATAGTTTTTCACTTACACTTGTAGAGGAAATAGTTAAAGGTCCCGTTCTTCGTGTGTTTTTGAAGCTTTGATTGTGTTTACAGTGTGCAATATAACATGTGTTCATGTTTCACGTGTAAAAAAACACAGTATTTTTAACACAATGTACTTATCTGTGTACCGCTGTTTTCACTGTCCTAAAAACGGCTGATGAGTTCCTTGTTCTATGAAGTCCCTCCTTCAGAAATACGTAACGAGTTCTGATTGTGCCAGCGGTTCCCGTGTTGTGATTTGACCGCAGCTTAGCGAACGTGGCACGGTTCCTGTGTTGTGATTCGACAGCAGCTTAGCGCACGTGGAAAGGTCACGCCTCTTAACGGGAGATATATGCGCTTAATGATCTCTACAGCGTCCCTGGGAAAGCCAAACAAAGGTGATTTGACTCCGGGATGAAAATAACAGCGTCTCGACGACATGGCGACAAACACACTCAAACGCAACAATTCCTTTTCTCCACGCGACACTTCCTCTTCTCCACGTGGGACAGCAACAAGACCACGCCCCCTTTTTTCGCATATTCTTGTGGGCGGAGGTTAGTCTGTTCTACTGTTCTCCTGACGTCATTAATGAAGGAAGTACCAGGATGTAGTCCAAGCCGGCCGTTCGCTGTAGGCTTTGAAAGGGAACTTCTGTTAAATAAAATATCTCGCTTGGCATTGAACTTTGAGCTTTATAATTTTACAGGTATTATTTATGCTCTAACAGCAACATTACACACTAACTAAAGTTGAACAATGGGATCACGAAGAACGGGACCTTTAATTTAATAAGGTAAATTAAATCGATAAATGTGTTCACCTAACATGATACACTTTTATCAATTTAACAGAACATTATTACATAAACTGCACATATAAATATTATGTAACGGCGACATTCGAATTCACTCGAAATGTTGTCAGCTTTACTTGAATTTCTTTTGTTCATATAACTTCAATGTTATTTTTAAAAATGACTCAATATAGTTGTGTGGAACCACTTGATGCTTGACTTGACTTGTTTTTTTGAGTAAATTCAACAAGTAATTTTTTTTAAATATGGATATCTTTCTTACACAAATGGGCCACTTTGCTTCAGAAGGCCTTTATTTACCAGTTATATGATGGATAGATGCACTTTTATGGACTTCAAAAACGAGACAACAATCACTGCCATTATAAAGCTTGGAAGAGCCAGGACTTGTTTTATATAACTCAGATTGTATTCGTCTGAAAGAAGAAAGTCATATACACCTAGGATGACTTGAGGGGAGTAAATCATGGGCTAATTTTCATTTTTGGGTGAACTATCCCTTTAAGAGTGGTAATGTTTTAGTCAGTCACTTACAAAGTTGTTGTAACACTCGACTACACCACAAGATGGCGACTCAAAACTACAAATGACTCAAACAGGGCCTTTTCTAGTTGCTTTATCAGAGATTTGTTTCAAACCATCCATTTAATGTTTATATCACTTAAAATCACATTAATATTCAACTCTTTCCCATACAATACTGCGTGCATTTTGAAAATGTTCATGGATCTATTATATAGGCCTACATAATATATTTGTCGTGTTTTGAAACCACTAATATCTGAGACCAATAATGTCAGTGCTTATATTTAAAATTTTTGTCTCATTTAAAATAACTACATTCATTACAAATTATAGGATCAGCATAACACTGAGTATATTTGCATGTTTAAATATTAATCAGTTTTTCGATGTGATTCACCCTGTGCACTAGAAAACAACTAAAATAAACATGAATGAATTATGCAATAATTCAAGACATTTCAGCTTGCATAGAGCCTTTTTGTCTTCTTTTAAAAATGAAGCTAACCCCAGTGAACTTGTGTGTGTGTGTTTGCCCAAAGTCATCTGGATTCAGCTGAATTTGAGACGGCTCCAGTCCTGTGTGCAACTCGTTGAACACCACACACCCTCCGCCTCCATCACTCCAGAGCTGGCTGATTATAATCTGAAAGCGTTTCCTATAATATCTGCCAATGTAATCCCCCATGAGTCAGTGATAATACTATCTCACACACACATCGGTGTTATACTGGATCATCAGCGCAGCAGTCGAGCTCTCTTTCACAGAGAAACAGCAGCCGTCTGTCTGACATCACCCGTTTCAGACGCCATCTGGACTGAGAGCGGGTGTGAAAGCTAGTAAGTGTTTCCAAGGAGACGCACATTAGTTTACCTCCCGCTTTCACTTAGTCCACTCCAGTAGAGTGGGAGCCTCTGGGTTTTTTGTTTTGTTTTTTTTGTTTCACACAATACAGACTTGAAGTATGAACTTCACTTGAGGGGTTTTCATGAACGTCTGTCTGATCCTTAAGACAAAAATCTTCAGCAAATACATCCAGTGCACTACAGAGTATAATAATAGAGTATAGACAGTACAGTATATTATAGCACATTGTAGTATAGTTTACGGAGTAGTATAGTAGAGTAAATATTAGTATAGTATAATATACACTAGTAATGGTATATTGTAGTATACAGTAGAATAGTAAAGATTAGTACAGTATAGTACACATTAGTTGAACTAATTTAGTTCACATATATAGTAGGGGTGGTTAATCTGTCTGATTTCCCGATTCGATTCGATTACGATTATTGAAGTCCCGATTCGATTACAGTCGATTTTCGATTATTAACGATTTTCGATTAGCGATTATTGATTTTCCATTTCACAACAGTAAACGAAAATACACTACAAAGTGATTGCAGTATAAAAAAAAAGTCAGCTACTGAATTACTTAACTCTTTTATTGAGTAACAACAACTCAAAGCACTTGTCGTGTAGTGTCGTGTAGTTACACAGAAATGAATACATCACATTGTGTTGTGACTCATCAAGTTGAACTAAACAATAACAAATAAATGAAAGGCTTATTTCCTTTAGGAAGTAGATCAGAACCAACATACTGTAGAAATTGGACAATTTTCTTCTAGAAAGACAACGTGTTCAGGTGGAGGAAGACTGCAGGTTGCAGTCGAAACATGTCAAGGTAAAGAAGAAGTTTTTTCTCCAAACACCTTGTCTTTCTAGAAGAAAATTGTCCAATTTAATCATTAAGAAGAAAAAATGAACATTTTTGAACAACTTACTGTAGCTTCAGGCAGCTTATATACTGTACTGTAGAACACAGTGACAAAATGTCAAGAGTGATGGATGCGGTGCGCGCGTGAGGGGGGCGGGAACGCGTGGAACGAGCTCCTCTCGTTCGTTTCCTGACGTGAGAGAAAGAAGAAACGACAGAAGAAAAACAGGTTCGTGTCGGAGGAGTGTCGAGGCCCGTTCGGTTCCGTGAGCGGGAGCCGCGGGTCGGTGCAGGGGAGCGGCGGTGTGTTTCCAGCATCAGTCCGGCTGTGTGTGTGTGTGTGTGTGTGTGTGTGTGTGTGTGAGATCCGCTCATCGCGTCCTCAGGATCGCCTTAATTCCCGCGAATGTGCGCGTCGATGTGTGTCGCGCTCGCTCATCTGAAGCGCTCATAAATCTGCGGATTGAAGGCGTTTATTCGGTGTTTGTGCGCGAATCTGAGCCGTGCTAACGCGCTAATGCTAATGTGCCTGAGCTCCAGAGGAGGCGAGGCGGGAGGATTTCTAGAGTGTTCCCTCAGAATCATTTCAGCATTAACGACAGATTTACATTCATCTAATGAACACACACACACACACACGGTGGTAGAGTCAGGTTTAGATAAATAAAAAAAATCGATTTTTGAAAATTTAATGATCGATTCATGCTCGTCCATAACATACTCGCGATTAATCGATAATCGATTTTTTTCACCACCCCTAATATATAGTACACACATATATAGCATATATAGCACACTTGCAAAACAGCAGGGTGTTCAAATACTTATATTCCTCACTGTATATATACACAGCAAAAACTCCAGAGTTAAATTAACTCTCCTGGGAGTATATGTGAGACCACACTCAAGAGTGTTAAAGTGTTAAAATTAGAGTGTTAAAGTAACACTGAAGCAGTGTTAAAGTTAATTAGATAATTAAGTGATTAATTGAGTGATGATTGGCCATTAGTGATGAACACCTGATACCCCACGAGGTGAGATCTTGCATGGAGCCCCAGTCCGAGGGAGATTGACAGTCATGTTTAGCTTCTTCCATTTTCTAATGATTGATCCAACAGTGGAACTTTCCAGCCTTGTGGAGGTGTACAATTTTGTCTCTAGTGTCTTTGGACAGCTCTTTGGTCTTGGCCGTGTTAGTAGTTGGATTCTTACTGATTGTATGGGGTGGACAGGTGTCTTTATGCAGCTAACGACCTCAAACAGGTGCATCTAATTTAGGATAATAAATGGAGTGGAGGTGGACATTTTAAAGGCAGACTAACAGGTCTTTGAGGGTCAGAATTCTAGCTGATAGACAGGTGTTCAAATACTTATTTGCAGCTGCATCATACAAATAAATAGTTAAAAAATCATACATTGTGATTTCTGGATTTTTTTTTTTTAGATTATGTCTCTCACAGTGGACATGCACATACGATGACAATTTCAGACCCCTCCATGATTTCTAAGTGGGAGAACTTGCAAAATAGCAGGGTGTTCAAATACTTATTTTCCTCACTGTATACACATATATATTATACTATATTATGCTTACTACTGTGTACTATACTTATATTTACTATTCTGCTGCATACTATTTATTTATATAAATATATATATATACACATACATACATACATACATACATACATACATACATACATACATACATACATACATACATACATACATACATACATACATACATACATACATATATATATATATATATATATATATATTAAATATAAATTTTAGATAGTATACTATAAATAGTATGCAGCAGAATAGTAAATATTAGTATAGTATAGTAAACAGTAGTAAGCATAATATATATATATATATATATAATATATATATTATTATATATCCATTTTGCGGACACACACAGCAGATGAATCATAGATATCTGATCTGTATAAACACATGAAGCGGACCAGGTATAAATAGGCCCAGCAAGATAACTGTTCGGGATGCTTGAAATATAGGAAGAAATTGAATTATTGAATTGGGGAGGGGGGTTACATGAAGGTATCTCTGAATGGAACCGTCTTCAGAATAGTTTTGATAGCCCTAACCCTAACCCATTTTTACAGCGGTACCCAAAGAAACGCTTCTTTTTCAGAAGCACCACCTACTGTCAGAGAGTGAATTTGCATTTTTATTCAGTCCACCTGTTTGTTTGTTTGTTTTGTGCAGGTGTGTCTTATGTAACAATTTCACAAAGCTAAAGTCAGACCATTCTGTATTTGCTTTAAGTCTGGAAATGATGCAATCTAATTTAAATCAAAAACAACTGCTCGTGCTACATGTGTGTATCTATACCATAATACACTATGAGACTTGATGTGCCCAGTCCAGTCACAGTGAGGTAAAAAGGTGGCATTAAAGTCGTCATGAAATCAAAATCGATGTTAGCCCACATTACAGGTCTTAGGGTGAACAACTAATCCGTGCAAGTTAATACACATTAAAAAATTGTTTGCCGTGGTAATCTTTAATCAAAATCTGAAAAGTAACTTCTGGTCTTGAATGGCGTTCCCTTTCCGATGACGAGTGTGTGTGACGGCTTGGGTTTGAATATCCTTAACCACTCCCCTCCAACTGTTAGTCTGCTATGAGCGAGACATGGAGAGGAGGAGCGCGGAAGTGAAACCCTGCCCACTATTCAATATTGCGTTTCGCTTGGAAATACGTCACAGCACTGAAATAAAATCAGTTGCAACTTCCGGTTCACTGGGTCTTTAAGTGATTGATTCAGGGTCCTGATCAGGTGTTACAAACATGTGAGCAGCAACAGAGAGCTATTTTTCAATATACAAGACTCTGAGACACGCACTCCTGTTCATTGCATATTAGTCATGCTCTTTGTCTTCCATCTCACCCCTTATTTGTCACCCTCAATCTCTTTAATTATCCCTCATCTCTAAAGAAGCTGTGAGATGCTGTAATTATACGGCTCAGTCTGAAGCACAACTAAACACTCTTCAGGATCTGTCCTCAGTCACTGAAATAGAGCAACTGAGAGAAGAAACTACAACCAGAGAAAAACTACAGCCATGTTCTGCACCAGGATTCAGTAATATAGGTATTTTGTCCCACACTGAGGGTGCTGTAAGAGATTTAGGAGTTAGCATGCATTAAAAAAATCCCCATGACCTGTGAAAGCCATTGAAAGAGATGATGGCTGAAGGCAATGAAATATTTCTTAAAGGGATATTTCGCCCAAAAATTTGAACTCTGTTATTGATTCCTCACCCTCATGTTGTTCCAAACCCACAAGACCTTTGTTCATCTTCAGAACACAAATGAAGATATTTCTGATTGAATCCGAGAGCTTTCTGTCCCTCCATTGACAGCTATCCAACTACCAGTTTGACGATTCAAAAAGTTCATAAAGAGATCGTAAAACTAATCCATATGAATAAAGCGGTTTAGTCCAAATTTTCTGAAGAGACATCACTTCATATGACGAACAGATTAATTTAGGCTTTTATTCACATATAAACATTGATCAGCAAACATTAGAGGAAGCTCAAACGTGCTGCGTAACACGAGAATGAACGCCTAATAAATGTTGAAATTGGGAGCTTTCAGTTATACTGTAATGTAACATCATTAATGTTTCATAGAGACATCAGTGATACTGGCCTTCATTCATAAAAACATGACAATACAACACATATTTAAAATATGCTGTCAATAAATTGTTTCTACATAAATTTGGAGAGTAACTGAAATTATTACAATATCAAAACATTAAAAACGTTGTAAAAATTATTTTTTTTTTTAATAAATTAGTAAAAAAAAATTATCGATTCCCAGCACTACCTAAAACACAATCATCCATTGCAGTTTTCCAGCTGTTTATTCAAGTGCATTTGTTTGTTAACAGACTGAGAGTCCATTGCTTTTTTTGTTTTGGTTGTTCTGTTCATTTATTGTGGATATTTAAAATGCTTTCCGTTTTCACTGTTAAATAGTCTTTAGAAATAAAAGTTTATTGATCTTTGAAAAGGTATAGCTACCTGCATTATTAAGCCATTATCATTATTTTAGATGAAAATGGTCTCAGAACAAAAATACTATCGTTTATCACAATTATTTCTTGGCCAATTTATCGTCCAGCAAAATGTGTTATCGTGACAGGCCTAGCCTCATGTCAGTCCAGCTGGTGAAGTTGACAATAGTTCATTCTCACTGACTAATGAAAAACACTGCAGATGACAGCGCAGGAGTTTCCTGCCTTCTGCAGCTCTCATCAGAATGAAACTGACATTCATGACGCAGGATGTAGATGTAGAGCAGTGATATTAAAGCAGCACACACTTCACTGTTTATGTGTTTATGTGAACTTTATGTGTTTTTGATATAACCATGTGTGCATTTGACAGTTTAAACGCAATAAGACGTGAAAGAGAACTTGGTTTAATATTCACGGGACGCTCCGTCTGACACACAGCTTTCTGTGCGCGTGCTTCGGGTGTGTGTGTGCACTCAGAAAACCATATATCAGAAATGTAGACAGATATGGCTTTAAAACACAAAGGGCCCTATTTTAACGATCTGAAACGCAAGTGTCAAAGCGCAAAGCGCAAAGCGCAAGTAACTTTGTGGGCGGGTCTCGGCGCTGTTGCTATTTTCCCGGCGGGATAAATGGCTCTTGCGCCCGGCGCAAATCTAAAATGGGTTGGTCTGAAGTAGCTTCATTATTCATAGGTGTGGTTTGGGCGTAACGTGAATAAACCAATCAGAGCGTCATCCAACATTCCCTTTAAAAGCAGGTGCGCAAGTTCCATTATGGATTGCTATTATTATGGCGTATTTACCAGGCGCACGCCAGGAGCGGTTCACAGCCGAGGAGAGTGATGTTCTTGTAAGAGCAGTGAAAGACAGAGAAGTTGTGTTGTATGGGGATGGGAGAAACCCACCCAAAATAGCGTCGGTTAAATAAATAATTAGCCTGAATAATTTGTAAGCTAGATTTATGCCTATTTTTTCACATCTTCGTGGCACACCACAATGATTTCCGTCATCTCATGTGTTAATATTTTTTTAGTGTAACAATTTATGATTTGCAAAAATAACTGTTGCATCTGTGTAGATTACATGAGCAAAGTGTATGCGCGTTGTGCACGCTATGGTCAAGCATGCGCCCTTAAAATAGCATAATGAACAACGCGCAACGCGCCACTGACTTTAGACTAGGTTTTTTCTGGTCAGTGGCGCAATTGTTTAATGGAACAGCAAAATAGCACCAGGGATTGTTTGCGCCGGAACACGCCTCCTTTTTTGCGCTGAACCGCCCAGGGAGCGCAAGTTCATTCACTAGTTTAGCGACGTGCTTCTGTGGAGGGAAAAGCGCGCTTTGCGCGGGTGCAAAATAGGAATGACACATGCGTCGGTGTACAAAGTCAATTGCGCTGGGTGCAAGATAGGGCCCATACAGTTAATAAACTTTCATGATGATGAAGAACTGCAATGTCATGTGAGCGTGGCAGCGATAGATGATAATCAAAACCAAACAGATGTTTTGTTAGTTTTTGGCTGAGTATCCAAGGCACAAGCTGTACAGGCTCCACCCTCTTCTGGATAGGGGGGCGGGGTGCAGCAACTCATTTGCATTTAAAGATACAGGCACAAAAACAGCATGTTTCCTTCCACTCAAAAATGGGCATTTACATCATGGTATAATAAATGATCTGTGAGGTATTATGAGCTGAAACTTCAGACACATTCTGGGGACAGCTGAGACTTATATTACATCTTGGAAAAAGGGGTATAATGGGTTTAAAATAGATACAGTAATTGATAAACATCTTTAGTTGTGGCCAGTGCCCAAAATAGTTCCAAATATTTATCATATAGGGTAAACGTACCTATTAAGCTCAAGTACCCTATCTTTGAGCTCAGATTATAAAAAGAATGATGTCTTAAAGGTCCCATGGTATGGCATTTTTCTGTTATTTTATGTTTCCTGAGGTGTACTTATATTGTTAGTATGATTTTTACATCAAAAAATGTCATAATTTAGAAATAAAAGGCATTTTTTCTATACTGTTATTTCCCCTCTGGCTGAATGCCCTGTTTCAAGGGGCGTGTCTGCTGTGAGACTTCAGTGAAAACGCCCACTGTTGTGATTGGCTGACATCTTTGCATTTGAAATGAGTGTTAGATTATGTTGCGGAGGCGGCGTGGTTTAGCGAGGCACTGCATGCATGAGAGAGAGAGGCTGACTGGGCACTCCACGGAGAGCTGGAGGAAGTTTTATTGTACTGAGTTGTTGAGAGCGCTGTTAGCGAGAGCTTATTTGTAGCTGAGAGTTCTGAATAAATCTTCTTCCACCTTATTCTACGAACTTTGTAACACATGTAATGTACCATTACAGCCATCGAGATGAACGAATCGTCAAAGTGTGGATTGTAGCATTATTTTATGATCTATTCCCATCACATGAAAAGCTGCAGTGATGAGCATTGAGTACACAGATCGTGTGAATGCAGTGATCTCGTCATTGCAACGCGTTTTCTCTCACAAAATGCTTTCACCACAACTAACAGCAAAACGACATCGATAAGAATACAGTAAGAGCTTTGTGCAGTATAACAGCGTCATTCATTATAATGGCAGTTTGGGCAAGTGTGCAGATACACTCGCGATGTGTGATTGACAGATCCGAACATTATAATGAGAGTTCTTTGATCGTTTCTGTAGTTTAATCACTTAAATAACTGATTTGTTTCATGCTACTAACAGAAACGATCATTTTAGTCACTGGCTTGATTCACTGATGCATTACGCTTAGAGCATCAAGACGGGGATCATTAAACGATCTAGAAAGAAAGTCTGAGTGAACTTGAATGATTAGCTACACATCAGAAATCACTGATCACAGATCAGGCATTAATGAACACTGTTACTCACTGTTTGTGGCGGTGCTGTCGAATCCATATCGTAAAGTCTGTTTGTAAAGCCTGTGCTGACATAAACTGAATCCATTTTCTCCGAATGCTCTGGGCGGGCAAAGCAGAGGAAGGGGAGGTAACCTTTCCTGGTATGACGTCATAACAGGAAAATTCAAGATCAGCTCTTCTGGACTGTCATTTTCTCAAAGGCAGAGAAAGACAGCCAGAACTCGGTTTACACCCATCAAAATTTCTAGCCACTTGGGGACCATATACAGGCTAGGGGAATTTATATTAATGTTAAAAAACCTCATAAAATGAAAATTTCATGCCATGGGACCTTTAACCAATTGATGTGTTTTTTACTATATACCTCCTGTAATTTCAAGCTAATCAGTCCATTGCACACTGAGACATGGGTATTCATGTGTTCACACTGAGATATGGGTATTCATGTCTTCACACTGCCTGGCGGCCATTTTGAAAGCTGACTGAAAACTTTCACCAAAAGAGGAGCCCCTTGAATGTGCAATTTTTAGATGTTTAAGCCTTTATTTTCGATAAGTATAACTACTTACTGCAAATTTAAGAGATTAATGTTTAGACTTTTGCATTTTATAACTTGGATGTGGGAAATAGTTAGATCCCAAAGATAGTTTTAGCAACATAGCGCAGATGCTACAGAACATTGTTAGCTTACTAGCTGTATAAGATTGTGTGCTACACTAATATATTACTTCACAGGCATTACCGGCTTGCACTTTTAAATCAATTATATTATAAATGTACAGTTTATTGATGTTCTTTACACTGCTGTATTTATTAGGTGATAAATCATAAGCAAGGTGAGCTTAAAGGGTCACTACTATGAAAATCACAGCTTCAGTGTGACATCAATAAGCAAAAGTATAATTTCATAGATATTTTCAATAATAGCTGTTCATATTAAAATATGTATGAAATGAATACCTAGATTATTTATTTAGTAAAATTGTCCTTTTAAATTTAATGTAATAATATGTATTAATTAAAAAAAGGTTTGTTGTTCCAATAAAGCTCAGCGTGTGCCCTTTAAGCTCATCCACATTAGAGCCCTGCATTTCTGCCCGAGCCCGACGGGCCCCGACTTTTTTACGTCCCTAGGACCGGGCTTCACGCCAATTTTCCCGTCATACCTTAAACGCGGGCCGGGCTTCGGGCCTTTTTAGGCTTCTCCTTCATTTTATATTTTAGACATTCAATAATTAAAAAGAAACAATGAGATGTGCTACGCTGGTGGAAACAACATGAGACCATGATATTGCGAGTCCGCAACTGTCAAGACTGACTCACACAGTGTTTTGAGTACGGCGCTATGCAACACGCATTGCCGCAAATGAGTAGGCTAAAGCAAGCCAACACGCAAACTGCCACAAGTGAAACTGAAAATAAGCGAAGTCTTAGATGCTCAAAAACACAACCATCTTCATTAAACCAGTGTTTAGGTCGCTCGTTCTCATATTGCGGTCTTTGATGTTGAAATGAGCTGATTAATAAAATGCTCATATGGGATGCACATATGAACTCCGTCAAATGTGCATATATGGCCGCTTGGTCATCACTTTAAAAAGCAAAAACTTTAATTGAACAAACAAAAAAATGCTTCAAACATTTTTCTAAATTAACTTAATAAAGAAACAAAACGAAACATAACTACTTTGACATTAAAAACTAAACTGAACTATTTTAATGGCTGCAACTAATGTGTAATATGACTAAAATCATCCCTAAAGTGATTCATCCAATAATGAAACAAATGAAGTCTTTGAGTGAGTCATTGAATCATTCATTCAAGAGATTTGTTCAAAAACGCTGATTCATCCAATAATGAAACAAGTGAAGTCTTTATGAGCGAATCATTGAATCATTCATTCAAGAGATTTGTTCAAAAACACTGATTCATCCAATAATGAAACAAGTTGCGTCTTTATGAGCAAATCATTGAATCATTCAATCAAGATATTTGTTCAAAAACGCTGATTCATCCAATAATGAAACAAGTGGCGTCTTTATGAGCGAGTCAATGAATCATTCATTCAAGAGATTTGTTCAAAAACACAGATTCATCCAATAATGAAACAAGTGGCATCTTTATGAGCAAATCATTGAATCATTCACTCAAGTGATTTGTTACAAACCGCTGATTCATCCAATAATGAAACAAGTGGCGTCTTTATGAGTGAGTCATTGAATCATTCATTCAAGAGATTTGTTACAAAACGCTGATTCATCCAATAATGAAACAAGTGGCGTCTTTATGAGCGAGTCATTGAATCATTCATTCAAGAGATTTGTTCAAAAACACAGATTCATCCAATAATGAAACAAGTGGCGTCTTTATGAGCAAATCATTGAATCATTCAATCAAGAGATTTGTTCAAAAACGCTGATCCATCCAATAATGAAACAAGTGGCGTCTTTATGAGCGAGTCAATTAATCATTCATTCAAGAGATTTGTTCAAAAACACAGATTCATCCAATAATGAAACAAGTGGCATCTTTATGAGCGAGTCATTGAATCATTCATTCAAGAGATTTGTTCAAAAATGCTGATTCGTCCAGTAATCAAACAAGTGAAGTCTTTATGAGCGAGTCATTGAATCATTCATTCAAGAGATTTGTTCAAAAATGCTGATTCGTCCAGTAATCAAACAAGTGAAGTCTTTGAGTGAATCATTGAATCATTAATTCAAGAGAATTGTTCAAAAACACTGATTGGTCCAGTAATGAAACAAGTGAAGACTTTATGAGCGAGTCATTAAATCATTCAATCATTTATACATCAGTATTGACACTAGGGATGGGTCGCGATTTTCGAATATTCGATAGTTGATTTAATTATAGAATATCGAATAGTTTGTGCGATTATCGTCCTCAAAAAAATCCCCATGTTTTCGGTGTGGCGGTGACGCGTTCATGTGACCAGAGGGAGGCGCTGCCAATAACTCAACTAAAGCTGTCAGTCAGTTCTCAGGGTGTTTATACTGGGCAGGTTTGCTGCGGTCCGAGCGTGATTCTTCCCTCCGCCTCCGCAGCGTTGGTCTGGTTTCACACTCAACTTGAACCCTGGTGCGTTTGCGTTCATCTAACGTCATCACAAACGTGCACGGGCATGATAGTAAACAGAACGCGGGTCAAATATATTGGGCTTTTTAAAATTAATTTGGTGCTATTATGTGCAGCTGAGTAAACAACACTTGGGTTGTGTGTCGCTGGAAGGCGGCTTTGCTGCTTGCAAACAGACTCTTTTGAGGAGACGTGAATTGCCATTAATTTGCTGCCCTGATTGCACTCCATGCGCGAATACACTGCAGGCTCGCTCTCGCGATCGTATCTCAGGTAAATCATCAACACTATCATCACTTACATGTGTGTTATTGAACTAATGACATTGCAATCGGCTAAAACGCATGCGCTGGTTACTTCTCTTCCAGAACAAGTGCGCACCCGAGTGTTGTTTCACATTCACGTGAATCGTGGCACGTCGAGTGCAACCGAACTCCGGTTGTGTGTTCTCGGGTTCGGTACCTCAGTGCACACCAAGCTCTGTATGCAAGCTTTTACATTAGCAATTTTTCATGCGAACCGTGCTCCATTTCGAACTAAACTGCCAGAGTAAAAACACCCTGAGACAACAGAAGAAGAACACATCGCCTCACGCGCACACTGTAGACTTGTGGCATTTAACGGTTGCGGTAACTTGGGGCAACTCGGGTCAAATAACAGTCATATGTTTCAGCGTTACAATGATTATATGGCTTGAGTTGATATAGCCTATTCCCTAATGAATTAAACAGTTTGTGATCATACAGATTGAGAGTGTGAATGGTCTCTCTCCCTCTCTCTCTCTCTGTTTATGTGTGTAGCCTTTACTTGCGTGTATGCGGGGGAGGAGTTGAGATTTTCGAATAAAAATCGAATAATTCCCAGCGATCTTCGAATATTATTTTTGCTTGAAATGCCCATCCCTAATTGACACAATGGGGTAAAACAAATTTGTTTTGAGTTAAGCAGGCAGGATTATTAACTGATGCTGGATGACCAAATACTGATATACTGGTCAATCACTAATCAATTACTAGCCAAATACAAAGCACCCTAATGAGCACTGAGGGGATTAGGACAGCAATCATCATTGGTGATATTTACAGCAGCTCTTGCTGAACTAATGTTTGAATTTTTTATCCCAGGGATCATACTTGGCAACAGACCTCTTGTTTCTCATCCCTCCCACTATCTTGGGCTCCAAGGGACCATCGTCATGGCAACAGCAAACCACTAGGAATGTGGGCCGGCTGGCTGCTGCTGCAAGTTTCTGAATGGGTTTTGACGGTTGCCTGAGGAAACTGAACCCTGAACACAGCAGGGTGCACTGAAAGCAGGGATACTTCACCCAGGATGTCATCCTTGGAGGAAGTTTTGTAGTAGTCTCCCTCAAATTATATGTCAGAGAAAATCAGGTGGTCATTATCAAAAACCCGAAAGGGTGGTCAGGGCCTTGACATGGAGCAGAGCTGTTTTGTATCACGCTCAAATGGTTTATTTTGTGATGATCCCTGCCTGTCTGAACATTATCCCATTATTACACAGCTACCAGAGCTCCACGATTAATCATTAAAAGATTGCGACACCCACACAATCTTATTCCTAACTGATTGACAATTATTCAGCTCTGTCTATTAAACCTTTGACAAATACGATCACAGTGAACATTCAGATCTGCGTCCTGACCCAGAGAGAGCAGTTGTCATGTATAGGTATTAAACAGCTTCTCTTTTCAACCACACCGTATCATTATTTCTGCATTATAATAATTCAATTCATCACAGATGTACTGGGATAAATTTTATAGTTCGGATATAATCATTGATGTCGACCGTAGTGATCAAAATAAATTCAATCACATTTTGAAAGTAACTTGACGCTTCAAATAAAGATTGCATCAACATTGTTAAACCAGTAGGTGGTGACCAGTGACTGTTTAAAAATGCATTTAATCATTCAATCAAGAGATTTATTCAAAAACGCTGATTTATTCAGTAAGCCTTCATGAGTGAGTCGTTGAATCATTCATTCTAGGGATGTCCGATCAGGTTTTTTGTGCCTCTGATCCGATATGAGTCATTGATGCTCTAACAAGGAGGCTAAAGACTGCAACCTCTAGTGTCAGTCGCTAGAGCGTCTCTTGATATCAGAGGAGTGAGGTTTACTCACACAGCAACTACTAGCTGGCCTCCGTTACATATGCCTGGATGGATGGATGCATGGAAGGATGCATGGATGATGATGGATGGATGGATGGATGGATGGATGGATGGATGGATGGATGGATGCATGGATGGATGCATGGATGGATGGATGGATGCATGGATGCATGGATGCATGGATGCTTGGATGGATGGATGGATGCTTGGATGGATGGATGGATGGATGGATGCATGGAAGGATGCATGGATGCTTGGATGGATGGATGGATGGATGCATGGATGGATGCATGGATGCTTGGATGGATGGATGGATGCATGGAAGGATGCATGGATGCTTGGATGGATGATGATGCATGGATGGATGGATGGATGGATGGATGGATGGATGGATGGATGATGATGCACGGATGGATGGATGATGAATGGATGGATGGATGATGATGCATGGATGGATGGATGATGATGCATGGATGGATGGATGATGATGCATGGATGGATGGATGGATGGATGGATGCATGGAAGGATGCATGGATAGATGCATGGATGGATGGATGGATGGATGCATGGAAGGATGCATGGATAGATGCATGGATGCTTGGATGGATGATGATGCATGGATGGATGGATGGATGATGATGCATGGATGGATGGATGATGATGGATGTATACATGGATGGATGGATGGATGAATGTATGTATGTATGGATGGATGCATGGATGGATGTATGCATGGATGATGCATGGATGCTTGGATGGATGCATGGATGGATGGATGGATGATGCATGGATGATGATGCATGAATGGATGGATGATGATGCATGGATGGATGGATGGATGGATGGATGCTTGGCTGCATGGATGGATGGATGCATGGATGGATGCTTGGATGGATGATGATGCATGGATGGTTGGATGCATGGATGATGTATGGATGGATGGATGGATGGATGGATGGATGGATGGATGGATGGATGGATGGATGCATGGATGGATGGATGGATGGATGCATGGATGGATGCATGGATGGTTTATCAGAACCTCTAGTAAATTACATGTTAGCCTATATTGTTTGTCTGTTCAGAATCGTGATCTCCATTTAAAAAAAAAAAAAGATTCTTCAATTTATCCAGAGTTGTGCAGCTCTAGCAGCTACTTAAGAAATAATAATCTCTTGTTGCCTTGAGTTAGGAAACTAACTGAAATAAAGATTTAAAATATATATATATATATATATATATATATATATATATATATATATATATATATATATATATATATATATATATATATATATATATATATATATATATATATATATATATATATATATATATATATATATATATATATCAATTTTTTTATTTTTAATAAGCTTTTTTTATTGTTTTTACTATAACAAACTAAATTAAAATGGAAACTATAAAAGCCGATTCAAAATACTAATAAATACTATAATTGTATATAAATAATACTAGAATAACACTGCACGTATGTCTGTCCAAATATGCATCATTCAGTAGGGATAAGCATTTGTGGTCATTCTAACTGCTGATTAAGAGATCGGTACCAACCAAATTTTTGTCATAACCCATCACAAAATGATCTGTAGAAAAAAATCCCTTCAGCTTATCAAATGTGTGGAGTAATGAGGGAGTCAGATTCCAGCGGCGGACTTGTCCTCAGATGCTCCGCAGAGCTTATCTGAGATTCAATCCATGACATCACTGCAGCCCGCAAGCACACTCAGCATTTCTGACGGATCCAGTGTCATATAACACGAAAGATCAACCATCAAGAGAGTCAGTGTTGAAAAGAGGAGAACAGAGGTGTGAAAAAAGAGAAAGAGAGAAAGATGATTGTTACACTCAATGGACGAGGCAGCTTAACTTCATTACACCGAGTGATGAAAAGCCTGGACTAACGTGAAAATACAAAGCAGGACATGTTCCAAACAAGCCAATGCAAGGATGAACTTAAAGTTTGGTTGTTTAGTATTGATGATGTATCATATGTCGTCTAGTTTACAAAAGGCGGTGAAACTGATTCAGACTGAACTGGAGTCTGAACTATACACATATATAGATTTATTAGAGTTTTTTTTTTAAAGGTCCCGTTCTTCGTGTTTTTTTGAAGCTTTGATTGTGTTTACAGTGTGCAATATAACATGTGTTCATGTTTCGCGTGTAAAAAAACACAGTATTTTTCACACAATTTACTCATCTGTACACCGCTGTTTTCACTGTCCTAAAAACGGCTGATGAGTTCCTTTATTCTATGAAGTCCCTCCTTCAGAAATACGTAACGAGTTCTGATTGTGCCAGCGGTTCCTGTGTTGTGATTCGACAGCAGCTTAGCGCACGTAACTTGCACGGAAAGGTCACGCCTCTTAACGGGAGATGTATGCGCTTAATGATCTCTACAGCGTCCCTGGGAAAGCCAAACAAAGGTGATTTGACTCCGGGATGAAAATAACAGCGTCTCGATGACATGGCGACAAACACACTCAAACGCAACACTTCCTTTTCTCCACGCAACACTTCCTCTTCTCCACATGGGACAGCAACAAGACCACGCCCCCTTTTTTCGCGTATTCTTGTGGGCGGAGGTTAGTCTGTTCTACTGTTCTACTGAGGTCATTAATGAAGGAAGTACCAGGATGTAGTCCAAGCCGGCCGTTCGCTGTAGGCTTTGAAAGGGAACTTCTGTTAAATAAAATATCTCGCTTGGCATTGAACTTTGAGCTTTATAATTTTACAGGTATTATTTATGCTCTAACAGCAACATTACACACTAACTAAAGTTTGAACAGTGGGATCACGAAGAACGGGACCTTTAAAAGATGCTTTGAAAGTTTAAAACGTATCGTTGTCTTGAAGAGCAGATTCATGCTCTGCTTGTGGGGGAGGGCAGTGCATGAACTGCAGCGTCTCCGGATGCCTGTCTGTAAATAATGGTAAATAACTATCGGCCAATGCGATACACAAAAAACATAAATATCGGCCCGATATATTGGTCGATCACTAGTTTTTAGACCACGAAATCAACAACGTCACTAAAGAAGTGTGTTTCTGGTTGTGAGGGAAAAAACCCAGCATTAAGGAAACAGTGGATGCAGTTTGGTTTCCCGGAGTTCTGCAAGTGTGTGTGTTTGTTCTGGTCATGAGTGGAAACCGCAGGCGGTGAGTGAAACTGCATCAAATGTGTGTGTTTTGTTGGCAATCGGTGTGTAAGTGCATATAATGTCAACAACACGAACGTATAGTGGATCAAAAGTTATCTAGGGATAATGCCATGATGTATTTGTGCGTGTGCGTGTGTGTGTGTGTGTGTGTGTGTGTGAGAGAGATTCTTTAGCTCCGCCCACTGCACAAGCTCGGCTGTTTTCAGAAAGAATCGGTACAGCGCATCTGTCTTTTATAAATATGATAACTCTAAAGACTCTTCTGAGATATGAAGGATGCAATACTACTCTATAGCTACTCAAGATTAACATGAGACGGGCAGAAACTGCAAATCTGCTTCAAATTGAATTAAAAATTGAATTACAACATTGAAATAAAAATGTAAAGGGTGTACAAATACTGTATAAAATCGTGAATATAAATAATTGGTAATCATGTAAAAAAAAAAAAAACATTTATCATTGATCTATTATAACTTTTATGTTGGTTTGGTCGTTTAGCTGTTTCCTTATAAAGGTCCAGATATCCGTGGGGTTTTTGTGTGTAATTTGCCAAGTTTTTTGCCAGGTGGCTTTTTTAATTACATGATGTCCTTACGTTGCTGTCTTGACGCCAGCCAATCGCTGCATTGCTGATCATGGTTTCGAGTATCGATGCATCTGCCCTCTTCAGGGAAAACAAGAACGCGCAGTGATCTTAGATCATTTAATCCAGATATTTAAATCCAATCCGCAAATTCGTTTGAAGAACCAAATTAGCCAGACATCAGTTATCATGATTAAAAGATCTGGGATCTGTCAAATCATCTCAGATGTATTAAGCGAGGTACGAAGAACGGACCCCTGTTGTCCAACAAAAGAGAACATTAATCGAGTGTTTGAAATAACCTACTTTTGTAATCTGACAGGCTTCACATCACAGAATGAGGCAGAAATTATATTATTTTATAATATTCTGTAGTACAGTGATAGATTCGCGGTGTAGAGACGTGTACAGTACTTTTTTTCTTTCTCAGTGAGTACATACAATAAAATAAGACCGAAATTAAGACATTACAGTCACATATTTTTATCATAATTTAATATTTTATTATAAAACCTTAGACCTTTCTAATGATTTATGTTTTCTTTAAAATATAATAATAATAATAATTGTTATTATTATTTTTATTCTTAAATATTTGTTTTGTATAGCACTTTTTGCATTTTTCAGACATGGTAACAGACGTTTTATGCATGTGCTACAATTTTGTGGGCTGTGCTACAAAACGTTCAACCTCTGTAGCACCAGTGCTAAAAAAGTTAACGTACAGCCCTGTATAAAGCATTATAAAATTAGCTTTTTTTTTTTAAATCAAGCTTAAAAAACATACCATGACACTGTTTTTGTTCCGATGTTACACTTATTTATATGCTTTAAATATGAACTTTTGTTTTTTTGTCCATCAGATTCCAAATAAATATTTTCACTTTTTTCATTTTCCTTTGCAAAGTGTCCATTCGTTTGATTGAATGCTGTATTGTACAGTGTTACAATCATTTAAAATGACTCCTCGCACGATCATATTCATGGCAGGCAGCAACAGGGCTGCTGTTATAACCAGAATAGCAGAATGGACCAGGTGGTCCCGTCTCAAATGTCTGCACCCCAACACATGCCCACTCCTACACAAATACAGCCATGGAAAGAGATAACCGAGTCAGAATCTAATATTTCACACACTTCGATCTGTGCTTTGATAACAGATGCTGTGTATTTTTTTAAAGCTGTGTGGCCCAGAGGGCGAGAACTAAATCTAAACCGGCTCCCCTTTGAGCTGACGTCTGCAACACCTAAAAATAGGCCGCCGTCAAAACAGGAGCACAGCGGTCCAAAGAGCAAAAATAAACAGACAAATATCAACTGAACAGAGAGACGCACAGTCAAACAGCAAATAGTAGGGCCGGTTAAACCTACCACTCCACCGATGTGTGTTATTAAATAGACCTACTGTAGCTGAAAATAAAGCAGTTTTTGTCAAATTGTTTGTAATTTACATTTTTGCTTTTTAAAGGTCCCGTTCTTCGTGTTTTTTTTAAGCTTTGATTGTGTTTACAGTGTGCAATATAACGTGTTCATGTTTCACATGTAAAAAAAAAACCAGTATTTTTAACACAATTTACTCATCTGTACACCGCTGTTTTCACTCTCCTAAAAACGGCTGATGAGTTCCTTGTTCTATGAAGTCCCTCCTTCAGAAATACGTAACGAGTTCTGATTGTGCCAGCGGTTCCTGTGTTGTGATTTGACCGCAGCTTAGCGAACGTGGCACGGTTCCTGTGTTGTGATTTGACCGCAGCTTAGCGAACGTGGCACGGTTCCTGTGTTGTGATTTGACCGCAGCTTAGCGAACGTGGCACGGTTCCGGTGTTGTGATTTGACCGCAGCTTAGCGAACGTGGCACGGTTCCTGTGTTGTGATTTGACCGCAGCATAGCGAACGTAACTTGCACGGAAAGGTCACGCCTCTTAACGGGAGATGTATGCGCTCAATGATCTCTACAGCGTCCCTGGGAAAGCCAAACAAAGGTGATTTGACTCCGGCATGAAAATAACAGCGTCTCGACGACATGGCGACAAACACACTGAAACGCAACAATTCCTTTTCTCCACGCGACACTTCCTCTTCTCCACGTGGGACAGCAACAAGACCACGCCCCCTTTTTTCGCGTATTCTTGTGGGCGGAGGTTAGTCTGTTCTACTGTTCTACTGACGTCATTTATGAAGGAAGTACCAGGATGTAGTCCAAGCCGGCCGTTCGCTGTAGGCTTTGAAAGGGAACTTCTGTTAAATAAAATATCTCGCTTGGCATTGAACTTTGAGCTTTATAATTTTACAGGTATTATTTATGCTCTAACAGCAACATTACACACTAACTAAAGTTTGAACAGTGGGATCACGAAGAACGGGACCTTTAAAAACAACTGATAAAATTAAATTAAATATCAATATTGTAATTAGGGGCAAGCACCGAAGGTGCGAAACTGTTCCCGTTCCTATTCTTCTTCTTCCTTCTTCTTCCGCTCGAGTCTATGGCAGCCCATAGAACCGTATGATAAAAAGTTGTGAAATTTGGCACACAGATAGAGGACAGTCTGACAAGTCACCATAGCAAATTTGGAGTCTCTAACTCAATCCCTCTAGCGCCACCATCAGTCCAAAATTTGACTCATGTTTATGCTAATAAGTTTTGAACCATAAGGGCTAGAAACAAAACTCTTTTCTCCTCTGGTTCCTTGGCTCAAGCTGATTCGATTGCATTCTATGACATCATTTTTCATCATAAAAAATTTCCCGACATTTTTAATTTTCCGAAAAACCTACTTTTGCGAACTCGTCCTCGACGGTTCATCCGACTTGCACGAAAATTGAATCAGATCATCTTCAGACCATGCTGACAAAAAAAGTTAAAGTTGATTCGTCAAATCGTTTTTGATAAACGCGCAAACAAATTTTACGTAGCGGTTGTGAAAATACTCATAAGGCTCATCTCCGCAACACTTTATCGTATTCAAACCAAATTTGGTACATGTCATCACAAGAATGACCTGAGGCAACATGCAGCGTTTCGGCGCAGCGCCACCTACTGGTCCGGAGATACAAAAAAATGGCTGTTTTTGCTTATAACTTTTGAACCGTTTGTCCAAAAATCATAAAAGTGGTCTCGTTAGATTCAGATATATTCAAATTGTATCATATCAGCCATTTTGGCTGTCGGCCATTTTGAATTATGTGCTAAGATGCTGTATTTTATTTTTATTTTAGGAACGCATGAACGGATTGTTACGAAACTCGTGTTTGGGTCATCAGCACAATGCCCTGAAGGAGCCCAGGAAGTTTCGAAACAGTGGATAATTGTGGATATTTTTTTTTCCAAATGCTTATAACTTTGGGTGTGATTGACGTATCTACATGGGAGTAACTGTTTTAGTCTCCTGAATCCTTGCCGAGTCCAATGATACCAGACTTGTTAGGTTTCGGCATATGGTTTGTGCAGCGTTGTAATTTAGAGCTTTAAAAACATTAGCTGATATCTTCGAAACCGCTAGTCCGATCGAGACGAAACCAGCGTCAGAAGTTCGGAAACATAGGTCGATAGCTAAATGCTAATATACAAATGTCAAAATATTGATAGTAAGGGGGTGTAAAATCCAATCAAAGTCAGGTGTCAGTCATTTTTTACTCGTTTTTTCATATAAATATCTATAACTCTAAAACGAAATGAGATATTTTCACCAAAATTGACACACACATGTATGGGCTCACTCTGAAGAGTGTGCCTCTTAGTGGCGCTATAATAGAACAAAACATGAAATTCCCATATAAAATGCTATACTTTACAAATGAATTGGTGTATCATTACGAAACTTGGTATGTGCCATCAGCACCATGCCTTTAAGGTACTTAAAAGGTTTCAAAACAGCACCGCCATGTGGTCCATACTTATAATGAAATGGCCTCTTGTGGCTATATCTCTGCAAGGACACCCCGCTTTGATATAATGACACCAAACTTTGCAAGTGTCATTGTTCCCTTATTCTGACCACACCACATCAATTTCGTAACGGTGCCACCTATTGGTTGAAAGTGATAAATCATTAAATCATTGTTATCGATTGTATTTATTGTATATGTTGCCTAAAATCACCTTAATAGGTCTTTAATTGCTCATTGGTGCAGTTGATCTGACACTGCCAACCATTTTGGCATGTCTTGTCTTCTTCTTTGCGCTTGGCCCTGATAATGGCTGCTTGCAGCTATATTTATAATATATTTTGGTCATCCCAACCTGTTCAGAATAGTGAAAAGGTTTGTGAATGTTAACATGATTGATTGATAATGTGATTGTTGCAAACATCTCTGTAAGGATGTTCACACTGGCATGTAGTTATTATAATATTATTTTTAAATGAAGAGGAGGGAGTGGACAAAAAATAGGGCAGGATTATGCTGGCCAAGCGAGTTTTGTTTTGTTTTTGTTTTTTTAAATGCATTTATAAAACAATGAATAGTAAGTTCTATCATATTATTCAATTACTTTTACAGTTTTTTTTTTTTTGCTGTGGTATCGGTATCGAGGTATTTTAGTCTGATATTGTATCGAAGTCATAATTTTGGTATCTGACTAGGGATGGGCAACAGTGATCGAGTACTCGAGTACTCGAACGTGACAGCGACGATCGATCATGAAAACGATGATCGCCCTGACTTTAAAAAATATATTTGTCTATTTTTCTGATTGGTTATTGTGGCATTTTTGGCGGTAACTGAGGTTTGATTGGTTAGCGTTAGACAGCACGCCTTCCAGACCGGCGAAATAAAGTGAAACTGAAGCGCGCACTGCAGTGATGCAGTGATCAATGTGATCATGAAATACAGTTAAGTGCACGATGTACAGCGCTAATCTGTCATATACATTGCATTATAATAAAAACAAGATTGTAATAGAATGTTGTAAATTATCTGTGCTTTAGTTCCCCGTGTATCAGCTGTTGAAGGAAATCCACAAGCGCGGTGAAGTTCATGTGCGCGTCTGCGTCCTTTTCTGCAGATGCAAGTAGTAAGATTACTTTTATGTTGTCTATATCTGATTAATCTCATATGGACATGTTTGGTTGAGTTTAATAACCAGCTAGTAAAGCGCTGCCGTTACCAACTGGTGTTCATTCTCTTCAGTTTCAGCTCACATGCAATGCCCGACATTATCGACTCTGGGTTATTTGAGATGGTTATGTTCTTTTTAGATAGACTATTTCTCTTTCAAAAGCATTGATGATATTAATGCAGCAACGTTATTTCGTTCTCATATTTTTTAACAGTGGAACTATGTTTTATTTAAAGTTGTTTCTCATTATACCTTCGAAAACGCGCAGTGATGTCTGTAATGACTTTGATCAGGAAAAATTAAATTAAGTGCAAGATGTGCAGATCTAATCTGTCATGTAGATAACATTATAATGAGAACACAATTGTAATAGTTTTGTAAATTATCTGTGCTTTAGTTGCCCGTGTATCGGCATTGTTGTTAAGGGAAGACGCATTCAAAATGTGTAAAAACGAGCACGGCCAAGTTCACATGCACATTCGCGTCCTTTTGTGCTGGTGCAAGTAGGTACACACTGATTAATCTAATATAGGGTGCGTTTGGTTGAGTTTATTAACCTGCTAGCAAAGCTATGGGTGCTTATTTACAGTTTCAGTTCAATTACAATGATATGCTTGATTGGGTTATTTGAGACGGGTTTTTTTGGGGTTTTTTTTTAAACATCTAAAAACAAAATAACCATTTGCATCATAATCTAGCAGTTATTTTTTCTAGTCATATGTTCATGTTTTCATAGACATGTGATGTTTGTATTTGTCAACATTAATTTTCGTAACACTCTTAAAATAGTTTCATATCTCCATGACGGAGACGCCCCGCCCCCAATTACCCGAGTACTCGTTTTTGAGACCTATCGATGATCGAAATGAGAAATTGACAAAAGTTCCCATCCCTAATCGTGACAACACTACTTTAGACTTTAGTTTTTGGACTCAAGATGGCGCCGAGGATGGCTGCTGCGTTGCGAGCTCCGTTACAACATTGTAGCTTTTTGTTTGTTCTGTTTATAGTTTTTGTGTTTTTTGTCTTGGATGTTGTCTGCCTTACTACGTACGACAGACAGACACTTTTGGACATTGGTTCGGCAATCGCACACCGAAAACCGGACTTTAAATTCATCAGTGACGACCAGCTGTTTACAAACACGGCAGCGGAGCCCTTTGTGTGGGCGGTCCGACCGCGGAAACGCAGCCGGAGAAGGGGAAGCAGAGCCGGCGTGCTCATCAGAGTAAGACCCCCGCTTCCCAGTATTTTACTGGCTAATGTTCAGTCTCTGGACAACAAACTCTGCGAGCTGAGAGCGCGGATCTCTTTCCAACGAGAGACGAGGGACTGCTGCATTATCTGCCTTACAGAAACTTGGATGTCTGCTGAGATTCCAGATTCGGCCATCGAAACCACGGGGTTCTCCGTGCATCGGATGGACAGAGAAAAAGATCTCTCAGGGAAAAGCAAAGGCGGGGGTGTATGTTTTATGATCAACAGATCCTGGTGTGATCAGAGGAACGTACATTCTATCAAGTTTTTCTGTTCTCCTGATCTGGAATTTCTCATGCTTCTATGTCGACCATTCTGGCTACTGAGGGAATTCACCGCGGTCATCATCACAGATGTGTATATTTCCCCACAAGCCGACACAGACCGGGCACTAAAGGAACTGTATAGGACAGTGAGTGAGCAGGAAACCGCGCATCCTGAGGCTGCGTTTATTGTGACTGGGGACTTTAACAAAGCCAACTTCAAACGCATTGCACCTAAATACCACCAACATGTTAACTTCAACACGCGAGGGAACCGTATTTTAGATCACTGTTACTCTCCCTTCCGGGATGGTTACAAGTCCCTCCCGCGCCCACCATTTGGCAAATCGGATCACTCTTCCATTCTCCTTCTGCCCGCTTACAGGCAGAGACTGAAACAGGAAGCACCCGCCCTCAGAACCATCCAGTGCTGGTCGGACCAATCAGACCCTATGCTACAGGACTGTTTTGATCACGCAGACTGGGAGATGTTCCGGTCGGCCTCTGATGACGACATCGAGGTCTACGCTGATAGCGTAACGTGTTTCATCAGGAAGTGCGTAGAAGACGTTGTTCCGACCAAAACAATTCGGCTGTACCCAAACCAGAAGCCGTGGCTAAATGGGGATGTTCGCGCGGCACTCAATGCGCGGACCTTCACTTTTAACTCCGGTAATGCGGAGGAGCATAAACAAGCAAGTTATGCCCTCCGGAAAACCATCAGAGCAGCAAAACGCCAGTACAGGGACAAGATTGAAGGACAGTTCAACACCACCGACTCCAGAAGCATGTGGCGGGGAATTAACACCATCACGGACTATAAAGGGAACACAAACTCCACCGTGAACACCGCTGCCTATCTCCCGGACGAGCTCAACACCTTTTATGCTCGCTTTGAGGGAACTAACACCGCCCTCGCGGAGAGAGAGCTCGCGGCTGAAGATACAGAGGTTAGTGCACTCTCTGTATCTGTAGAGGATGTAACCCGATCCTTCCGGCGGGTGAACATCTGTAAAGCCGCCGGTCCAGACGGCATTCCGGGCCGCGTCATCAGAGCGTGCGCGAACCAACTGGCTGGAGTTTTCACGGACATTTTTAACCTGTCCCTCTCCCTGTCCGTGGTCCCCACATGCTTCAAAACGTCCACCATTGTTCCTGTACCTAAGCAATCAAAAACCACCTGCTTAAACGACTGGCGTCCTGTTGCTCTGACCCCCATCATCAGCAAATGCTTTGAGAGACTAATCAGAAACCACATCTGCTCTGTTCTCCCCCCCTCACTGGACCCACTGCAGTTTGCATACCGCACAAACCGCTCCACTGATGATGCCATTTCATCCACTATACACACTGCTCTCTCCCACCTGGAAAAGAGGAACACATATGTGAGAATGCTGTTTGTAGACTACAGCTCAGCATTCAACACCATTGTGCCCTCCATACTTGACGGGAAACTCCGGGCTCTAGGCTTAAACAGCCTGTTATGCAGCTGGATCCTGGACTTCCTGTCAAACAGACGCCAGGTGGTCAGAATGGGCAGTAACATCTCCTCATCACTGACTCTCAACACTGGAGCCCCTCAGGGCTGTGTTCTCAGCCCACTCCTGTACTCCTTGTACACACATGACTGTGTGGCAACCCACAGCTCCAACACCATCATCAAGTTTGCTGGCGATACGACGGTGGTAGGTCTCATCACTGACAATGATGAAACGGCCTACAGAGAGGAGGTGCATACTCTGACACGGTGGTGTCAGGAGCACAACCTCTCCCTCAACGTTAGCAAGACCAAGGAGCTGGTGGTCGACTTCAGGAGGAACGAGAGAGAACACCGCCCCATCACCATCGATGGAGCACCGGTGGAGAGAGTCAGCAGCTTCAAGTTCCTCGGTGTCCACATCACAGAGGAACTCTCATGGTCCGTCCACATCGAGGCCGTTGTGAAGAAGGCTCATCAGCGCCTTTTCTTCCTGCGACGGCTGAGGAGGTTTGGAATGAACCGCCACATCCTCACACGCTTCTACAGCAGCACCATCGAGAGCCTGCTGACTGGCTGCATCACCACCTGGTACGGCCCGCAGCTGCAAAGCCCTGCAAAGGGTAGTGCGCACGGCCAGCTGCATCATCGGAGGTGAGCTTCCCTCCCTCCAGGACATTTACGCCAGGCGGTGTGTGAAGAGAGCTCAGAGGATCATCAGAGACTCTAGCCATCCGAGCCATGGGCTGCTCTCACTGCTCCCATCAGGCAGACGGTACCGCAGCATCAGAACACGCACCAGCCGACTCCAGAACAGCTTCTTCCCACAAGCAATCAGACTACTTAACTCTTGATCCATCAGGACCATAACACACACTGGACAGAATATCACTCAGCACAACCCACTGTAGATACACACATTATATACACATTTATTTATCATATAGCATCTATTGCACATTGGATCTCTATTGTGATTAATATTGTATACTGTACATTGTATATTATTATCATAGCTTAATGTATATTGTAGTGTTGTAGTCAAGACCACCTAAACCGAGACCAAGTCAAGACCAAGACCAGCGTGTGCCGAGACCAAGACAAGACCAAGACTTTGTGGTGTTGAGACCAAGACAAGACCAAGACCAAGACAGGGCGAGACCGAGTCAAGACCAAGACCAGACCAGCACTCCTTAAATTCATCTAAAAGATCCATATCTAGTGTCTGAGAAATGACTTATATTGAATACGGTAATTAAATACAATTAGAATAGTAAGACACTATAGCGCTGTTACCAATCAAATCACTACCAATAAAATTCATGGCACAGAAGTTGCATCTGAATTGATACGATTACACCTGCATAAATAATGTTCAGATTAATTTAACATTAAAACATTAACATTATTTAACCGTCACAGAATCCTTTATTCAACCGATTTGTTCAAAGCAACCGATTCTTTTAATAACCAAACGCTGCCGAATTAGCAAAGACACAGTTTAAAATGTAATTTAATATTAACTTCTTGTTTATAGAATGTTTGTATAAATCAATATCATTTGCAATCACGCTAATATATTCATGAAAACAGCTCTCTTGCTATTGCGATATTGCTTAATTCTATTCTATGTTATATAAAAAAACAATCTCAGAATTTTGTGGGCATTTATATAAATTTTTGCACATTTCTGAGACAATTCTGCATTGATTTTGAACCCGGCAGCATAGTAACAAAATAAATCACATTACAAAGAAGTAAGCTGTAAGTTTTACATCAAATCACATTAATGATATTAAATCAGACAATGCACCGGAAATTTAGTGACATCCTTGCAGTTGTGGTCTTGACTGGTCTTGAGATAAAATCCCGAGTCCTTTAAGTCCGAGACCAAGACAAGACCGAGGAGAAATGCAGTCGAGACCGAGACAAGACCAAGACCATCAAAAAATGGTCTTAAGACCGGTCTCGAGACCAAGACCGGTCTCGAGTACTACAACACTAGTATATTGTTTAATGTATGGTTAGTGTATATTGTTTAAAGTATATGTATATTGTAAGTATGTGTATATTGTTTAAAGCTGTGAGAACTACACTCACATTGTGTAAATTATTATTGTTTATTGTAGTGTATACTGTGCTGTGAGTAATTGTGGGCGCATCAGATGTGTAATCTGATGTTGCTTTAAATGTTGTACATGTCATGTCATGACTGCTATGTTGCTCGGAACTGCACCTAAGAATTTCACCAACTGTTGCACTTGTGTATATGGCTGTGTGACAAAGTGATTTGATTTGATCGATTGATTAGACACCACTGAAAACATAGTTATGTATATTATATTGCATTTCTGTCAATAGATCCTCATAAATATTACACACTACACCTTTAAAATCAATAAAAAAATAGTAATGTGTACCATTCATTTAGAAACTTCCATTTCTGTGAATCTGTCAAATCGGTCACAATTATAACCCTGGCTGATATCCATCTATCACTATTAAAAACAGAACTCAGATAGAGACGTCACCGCACAGAAGCACATGTCCCAATTTCTCGCCTCACTGTAAGCATTAACATCTTTGGGCAAGAGCTTCTGTACATTATCTTAAATTAATCAAGTTCTTGTAAACGAGCCTGCCCTACTGATTCAATATGCTTTCAACAGGAAGCTGTAAGATAACACAGTTCTTGATCACTGATCTCTGAATCACTCGTCACATTATGCATGTTAAAGCATTAATTAAACTGCCTGAATGTGTTAGTCATGATTCTTCAACACAGTCATACTTATAGGCTACTATCCTACACACTCATCAGTGAGTGACTGTTTATTCAGACGGTTAGTGGTTTGTTGTATAAGCAGAAGACGGTCAGACTGGATTTCAGGGACTTACAAAATGGAGCAAATATCAACAAACAAACTCACACTTCCTCCTCAAGTTCCAAGCAGTTTTACAGACGAATGTTTACTTATTAAAACTACACTTCTGAGCTAACCTTTGTTCTGTAAAAAGCATGTCTGTATGATGAATCTTTTCAGCCGTACACTACCATTTAAAAACATTTGGGGTCGGAAAGATTTTTTTTAAAAGAAGTCTCTTATGCTCACCAAAGCTGCATTTATTTGATCGAAAACATAAAACAGTAATATTATAAAATATTATAAAATATAATTTATTTCTGTGATCAAAGCTGGGTTTTTTTTTTACTCCAGATCCTTCAGAAATCATTTTAATATGCTGTGGAAACATTCTTTCAGGATTCTTTGATAAATATTAAGTTCAAAAGAACAGCATGTATTTGTCTTTTTTTTAACATTGTAAAGACATTTATCTCTTTTGATCAATTGAATGTATCCTTAAAGCTACACTGTGTGATATTTTCCCCCATCTAGCGGTGAAAAGGTATATGACCATCCAGTAAATATTAGTTTCTGTTCCTCCCAATTCCGATTTCATTTTAACTCCTACGGTGGCCGATTTAGTCCAAGATTAACATGGCTTCCAGTTCAATCCAGCAATCCCCCTCTTCACATTCGACACGGTGCCATCGAGTGTTAAAACGCGAAAGGCGAAGCTTGAATTTACGGGTATGTCCCTCTTTGGCTAATGTACTTTCAAGATGGAGGGGCAACATGGCGACCCCCATTCGAACCCCTTACCCGTATGTATTTTCAATGGCATATTATAAACTTACGAGAATACTTTATTACTTGAAAGAAGTAAATATACATTAATGAGGACATATATTTTTGAAAGAACTAAGTGTTTTTAGCTAAGAATAAACTAAAAAAGTTACACAGTGTAGCTTTAAGTAATAAAAGTATCCTTTAAAAGAAAAAAAAAAAAAATCATCTCACTGACTATAAAAGACTAGTGTACATATTTAAACAACACAGGGAAATGGTTGGACGTGCACAATTATACATTACCATAATTTGTATGACATGCACCATGAAAATACCATGGAAGTACCATTTAAAGTGAAAGTAAAATACCTTGGTACATGAATATAATATTCATTCAGCTAAACTAAAATATTGGTGATAGCCTTATCCTTTATACATTGCATTTACAAAGATAAAAAATAGGGGTGTAACTGTACACAAAACTGACGGTTCGGTACGTACCTCGGTTTTGAAGTCCCGGTTCGGTATGGATTCGGTACAGCAGTTTTACAAAATTGCTTTTTATTAATTTTTATTAAACAGTGGTTTAATGAAAAAAATTGTGTCTGTCCTTAAATGAATGAAATTATAACTAAAAGTTACTTACATATAGCTATTAAAGATTAACAACAGAGCCCAAACTATTAGCCTAAATCAGTTGCTATTTATTTTTAGATATAATAATCAACACTCATAAGATTCACATAAGGCAGTTTTTGCATTAACTTCTATATCTAATTATTTTTATTCGTTGTTGAAATATAATCATTTAGTGGCTGTAATTTTCATGACAGGTTTATTTAAACATACATTAAATAAACAAGACATCACTAACAGGCTAAGTAGTATATAATGAATATATAACGGCTAATATAATGAATATAACGGCTAATATAATGAATATAACGGCTAATATAGGTCATGTATTCAGTGAAAGAGTTGATTTCTCTAGTGAGCTCACAGCTGTGGACACTGAATGACTTCTGAGTAAACGTGATTCTGCATGACATTGTTTACAAGCAGTTTTATTGTCTTTCCGCGGTTGAAACACAGATGGAGCGATTACACGACATATGATACATTTCAGTAAGTTGTAATGAATCCTCAACATACCCTAAGATGTATTAATTTATGTTTATTCTTTAGGAAGAGATGATCGCATTGACTCGCGCGCCACACGCTGCCGCTTTAAGTTGAACTGATACGCTACGCGTCTATCAGTCACGTCACCCCTAGTAAACACAGATGGAGCGATTACACGACATATGATACATTTCAGTAAGTTGTAATGTATCCTCAACATACTTTAAGATGTATTAATTTATGTTTATTCTTTAGGAAGAGATGATCGCATTGACTCGTGCGCCGCGCTGCCGCTTTAAGTTGAACTGATACGCGTCTATCAGTCACATCACATTAAAGAGTTAAAACGGCATTTATGTTTGAATTTCGTGATAAAATGGACTGAATACTTAATATGTTCGTGTGGGAACTCGGATTGAAGTGTGTTCCACGCTTACAACAAGCCGGCTGTTAACTGTTAAAGATTACATTCAAAACCGTTCGGTACACGCGTGCACCGTACCGGAAGCCCTGTACCGAAACGGTTCAATACGAATACGTGTACCGTTACACCCCTAATAAAAAAATCATCTGAAATAAACAACAACAACAGGGGAAAAGAGATACATAGCATGTAAAAGAAGCACAAAGTATATTCACACTGTCTGAATAGTTCTCTATCCCCAATATAGTGCGCTGTGTGCCGTTCACCATGTAGAAAATAGTAAATGTGTGAACAAGTGACCGATTTCAGCCGCAGCTTTAGCGTCTGTTTATAATGTGGGGGGCGGGGCTTCAGATTCTAGAGAGCATTTGATTGGACAGAAAATCTGATGAGAAGCTGAAATGCCATTGATCCATATTGGCCGAGGTGAGACTAAGTTTTGAATTTTTATATCTTCTAAATGTGAATTGTGCCATTGTTTTGAGCACACTAGCTCATATTCAAAACCTCATTTTGATTTCATGGGGTGTTTAAAGTATATCTGTCAATGACGCTCACTGGAGTGAATGCAGATGTTAAAGCTCAGAAATGACCGTGGTGCTACGTGACGAGTGTGTGTGGGGGATATAAATACAATCTTCTGAACATGACCCGCTCGTGGAGAAGTTCCCTGTTGTGTAATGCCAGACGTCCAGACAGCTGCGGGGGGCGCGGGACGCCCTTGTTTACCCCCCCGCTGCACTACTGCAACTCTACAGACACATGTCCCTCTCAAATGTGTGGCTCTGACATAACAGGACACAAATGATCTTTAACTTTATAATTTAATATCATATTGATTACAAATAAGCAAGCAAATACCAGTGCTAATTGTGACGGCAAATTTTGATTTAGTTTCAGTCATAGTCTTTTGACTAAAATGCCATTTAGTTTTAGTCATATTTTAGTCACCTGAATTGTTTTTAGTTTTAGTCGACTAAATATCATAAGATTTTAGTCGACTAAAACTACAATAGATTTAGTCTCCTAAAATCGAATGAGTTTAGTTCAATTGCAATACATTAAGCATTTAAGCATCACATAACCGACTGTCACTTGAACTGACATTTTGACATCATTTTGTTTTTGACATTAAAAATACACGAAAGAGCTCAATTCACTTTTTTTAAAAACATCTATATAGTTTTTATAACTTTGTATTTCTGTTTTAGTTAGTAGGCCATATCAGATTAAGTTAAAGCTTCAAATAAGTTTATTTATTTATTTTTTAATTTCAGTTAACATTTATTTAATTTCAAGTAATTAAGTTTTTTAAAATGGTTTTAGTGAACTATTATAACCCTGATACTTTATTGAATATGTGTCAAATACTGGTCTTTCCTCCTCACTATAAATTAAATGGGAATAAATACAGTTTATTGTGTAATCAAAAACCAATATATAATGCGTGACTTTTAATGATAAACAAGCTCGAAATACACCGGGACTCTTATTTTGAAATGTTTGCGCCTCTGTTGCAGTTGCAGGAGCTCATTCAAGTTCAGATGAGATAAAATGCGTTGTTACAACCGTCTAAAACACATTACTATATAAACATGGTAAAGTAAACATCGTCATTATTCATCAGCATTAGTTCATAAACAATTGCCTGGCATAAATGTGTGTTATTCATTGATTGTGAGCCGCTCTGGAGGATGCGTGAGGCCGTGTTCTCCAGCGGTTAGATCAGTTCAGATCAAAGGTGCGCATCTGTTACACAGGACATCAGTTCTGACTGGATCTCTTCCCTAATCGGCCCTCCCTAACATTTTCGTCTCGTTTTTATTTGTTGACGAAAATGACAGTTGATTTTCGTCATAGTTTTTGTCATCCAACACTAGTTTTTATTTAGTTATCGTCTCGTTTTCGTCAGTGAAAAAAGTTTGTTGAAGAAAATTATTCGTCAACGAAATTAATACCCGAGAAGGCTTGAAGAACTCAAATACACCATATCTTGTCGCAGAAGTATTATTTTCATGTTCAATCAGTCAAAGCGTTTCTATCTTCATTTTATTCAGCTAACCTCCATTGGGGATTTCCTGAAAACAACAAACGATTACTTCTCTGGCGCAAATGTGCCGTTTCTGCTCGAGGGCGCCCTCTGGCCTCCAGTATGAATGAAACTTTTGGGTAGAAAATAAGAAAAATAAAACTTCTCTCTAAATACATTTATATGACAATCCATATGTTTTTCTTCAATGTACAGGAGTTTTAATCCCCACAGTGGATGCATAAGAGGCTCATATTTCATATTAAAGACATAGACTTTAAGTAGGGCTGTCAAAAGATTATTATAATATAAATTATATAAATGTATACAGTATATACATGCAAATATTTCTTAAATATATACATGAATATTTATATAAACATAATAATTATACAGAGTACACACAAATATATTATGTAAACACAAACTTTTATTTTGGATGTGATTAATCGTGATTAATCTTTTGACAGCCCTAACTTTAAGAAATTGATATCTCAGATAAAAAGCACAGATTTGTATAAAAATAATTGTTTTTTTTTACAATAAATCCTTAGACCTTTCAAGGGCTGGGCGATATTGAAGAAAAATGCGATATGCGATATCCTTTGTAAATAATGCGATATTCAATATGCGATATTCGATATTGCTTTAAGTGTGTAAAATCTATTTCTTTCCCCAACTGATATCTTTCACTTAAAGCATAACCGACTGCGTTTACATGAATACCAATCAAAACTGTGTGTGTATTTGACAGTTCGAGTGTGTAACAAGACAAGAAAAAAAGAACAGCTTGTGCGCACGTTTCGGTGTGTGTGTGTCAGACAGCAGACAGCACGAGACTGCAAGGAGTTGTTTTTCGCAAGTTATTGCGTTTAATAACTCTTTTTAACGTCAAGCAAGTCACATAAGTAACAGTTGTGTACCCAGTCTATTCTCTGCTATATACGTCGACCTAAAACGTACACTTTTCACAATGTTGAAGTAGCCTATTAAAATCATTCAGATATTGCGTACCCTTGCGATATGTACATTTGCGATATTTAAATAATTTCGATATATTGTGCAGCCCTAGACCTTTCTAATGATTTTTAGCCATAGGCTGTCTGCATACTAACAGGTAACCCATAATTATTTGTTCTCTGTAAAATACAAATATTATTATTATTATTATACTGTTGTATTCTTAAATGCTCTATTTTCATTTTTTAATAATGAATGTTATTGTAATAGTAATATTTCTTATTTTTATTTAGCAATAATAATAATCATAATTATTATTATTAGTCACATTAATATATAAACACAAAATGTTATATACACACACTTTTCATTTGTAAAAATTAATAAATAATAATAAATCGCATTTTAAATCGCAATCGCAATTTTAACCAGAATAATCGCAATTAGATATTTTCCCCAAATCGTGCAGCCCTAGTAATATCATACAGGCAGTCCTTCCAGAAAAATGCGGCTTTTTTTGTGATTGTTGCGGGCAAAAATCCTTGATTATGCAGCATGTTTTCTTAAAAAATGCGGGATATTTATGCAATTTTATGCAATGAAATTGCGGGAACTTGCAAAAACTGCGGTTTGATGAAAAAGAGAAAAAAAGCACTACATCACAGAGAGTGCTGGGAATATTTAAGTTCCCATCTTGTTTTATTGAAGACCTTAATAAACACACGGCTCAAATTTACAAAACATTGAGTCAAACAAGTTCTGTGGCTTTACAAAAGGAATATGCTACAACTTTAAAAATTAATAAATAACTTCCTGTTTTACAGAGGTAGCTATACACACAGACATTTGAGTGCTTCCAATGCACAAAGAGCAATCTCTTAAAGGGTTAGTTCATCCAAAAATTTAAATTCTGTCATTAATGACGTCACCTCATGTCGTTGGACACCCGTAAGACCTCCGTTCATCTCTAAATAACGACTTATATAGTGATGACCGATTTCAAAACACAGCATCATGATGCTATGAATCAGCGAGTCGATTCATGATTCGGATCGCGTGTCAAACTGCTGAAATACGTGACTTTGGCGATCCGAACCGCTGAATCGACTCATTGATTCATAACGCTCCAAACCGCTGAATCGACTCATTGATTCATAACGCTCCAAACCGCTGAATCGACTCACTGATTCATAACGCTCCAAACCGCTGAATCGACTAATTGATTCATAACGCTTCAAAGCTTCATGATGCTGTGTTTTGAAATCGGTCAGCACACCGGGAAACTGCTTTGCGCTGTCTTTTGCTGTTATTTTTGTTGGCAAATGGGAGTTTGCGCTTCATCATGGTTTCACCGATATCTATGGTTTCTCCACAGGGTTTGCAGCTTTTCGATGATGTTCACGTTGGGTAATTACGTCACTTCAAAACATTCCCATGGCAATAGGCGGAAATGGCGGCTCTTGTGTGAAGTAAACGAACATTTTTCAACTTTCTGCTAATATATATATGACTTTTTTTGCAACGAAAATGCGGGGATAATGAAATCATGCTGGCTCGCATATTTTGCACGCAGAAATAGGCAATTTATGCGGCGAAAGTGCGGCGTATTTGAAAAAATGCGGCCCCCGCATAAATATGCGGACTTTGGCTGATTATGCGTTAAATCACGCGATCGCATAATCACGTTTTTCTGGAGGGACTATATAGGCATCCTTTTTAATTGGTTATTGTTTAAAGGGGTATTTCAGAGCTGGGAAGATGAATGTGTATTTTAACTGGGTCATTTATGAAGTAGAAATTTGAAATTATTTTTGAATTTGGTGCCTTCTAGACTGAGAAAAGACTCATGTGGATGAAAGACAACAACTCCCAGAATGCACTTGCTTTGCTGCCCTACGAGGCCACTCCCAAAGCCACGGCCACTGGTTATTACTTGCCCGCCGTGGCACCGCCCCCAACGTCGTTTTGATATTCATAGTAATAAAATAATTTTGTTCAGTTAGAGCATAGACACTACAGTTAAAAACTGAACGTGTCTTTTCAATAAAGTGTGAGTGAGCGAAACGAAAGTCACGACACAGGAGGAGTCAGGAGTCAGATTTCATTCATCACGAGAGAAGAGCCGAGCAGAGCTGAGGTAAGCGCGGCTGTCATTCTCGACGCGTGTCCAGTCTGGCACGTTATCAGATCGCATATGGAAGCTAAACGTTCATAGGAATTCACTGAAAAGTTGAAACACTCCCTTTGCTCCGCACCGCTCCGTTATGAATGCCCGAGCCGAGCGGCCGTACGCATTTACATTCTGTGAGAGAGATCCCTCCCATGTGGGCGGGTTGATAACATGCGGAACAGCTCCTTCTACTGGCTGTAGTCTCTAGCCTCTGGCCAAAAATCCTCAGATGACGCAAAATGACGATATTTGCGTCATCAGAGGATTTTTTCCAGAAATAAAATGCATAATTCTCTCGTCTCAGGGGGACATGAGGGGGAAAAGTACCCTAATTCAAATATACGTCCGGGTTTCTACTGATACAAAGCTTAATGCTAAATCACTGAAGTGAGCCTTTAATGACGCATGTGTTTTTCTGAGGGATTGCCGTTTTGACAGTTTCCACCTGGACATATAGTCATATTTGCTAATTATTTTTAAAGTATTTGCCCTGAAGGTAACTTTCAGGGTATGTAAGTAAACATGGCAACTCACTCTCTGAACATAATCTGCTCCGGACCAGGTTATGTTCCAGGGTTAGTTTGCTTAAGAGGTATTCAGATGTGTGTTATATAATTAATATAGTTATATTACTATAACTACATTTGTTATATAGTTACAGATATATAATATACCATATTATACATTAATTCTAAAGCACTATTATAACAAGAAATTTTTTTATTTTATTGTCATCTCACCAATGGATCTGCATTCAATTAATTAGCATCAAATAAACAATATACTCCTTATTCTCAGTGAATAAAGATTACTTTTTAAACAAAGACATTAAAAAATTAAAGGGGTAGGAGTACATAAGTTTGACTTCTTCCTACTCATTTTCACACGAGATAGAAGCATGTTTATACAGGAAAAGTAAGATACTTTGTTCCTTTTTTATTTTATTTTTCCTCTTTACTTTTTCTTTGAAAATGTTTGAACATTTTAAATATTCTTCTCTCATGTTCGAAATAAAGATATAAATCAATCAATCAATCAAAAAATAATTGCACTGTCATTCTCTGTTGAGAATGTCTTGTGTGTTAACCGGGAACATACTCTGAGTTGCCTGAACTTACTCCAGGACTCGTCTTTGGAACCAGCATACCTCGAGTAAGCAAGGTTTGGGTTAATCAACCGAGAGTTCAAGGTATATGTGACGGTAAGTTAACCTTGCTTTCTGGAATACCCCCCTGATCAAAAGCATGATGGGAAATGACTGGCAGACTTGCTGGGAAACTTAATGCTTATTGGTTTAAACAACCGTGATGTATGGTTCTTTTTTTTAAATGTTTGATTTTAAAACTCTGATATCATGTTTTTATGTGTATATAAATGATATTCCCAAACTCTCTGACTGTGCGATCTCTCTGGGTTGTGATTGTTGTCATATTTATTAGAAATATAAAAACATGTAGCCTATGTAATTAAAGTAAAAATTACTGATAAAAATAAATAAACTTTGGGTGTCTTGTTAATCATATTTATTTTCATATAAAAGCAACAGAACTTAAATTACATCCACTTTATCACACTGGAAAAAAAGGTGTGTTGGATTTACATGATTTAATCATGTAAATCGGTTCCACGTGAATCAATTAAGTTAATCAAACATAATTTGTTCACATAACTTCAACATCATAGAATCAAGTCATTTTTAAGGAACCGAATTGAGTAGTCTCACAATGATTTTAAAATGGCTCCCTAACAACAGTGATGTGCACAGGGGGGCTTAAAGGTCCCGTTCTTCGTGTTTTTTTGAAGCTTTGATTGTGTTTACAGTGTGCAATATAACATGTGTTCATGTTTCGCGTGTAAAAAAAACACAATTTACTCATCTGTACACCGCTGTTTTCACTGTCCTAAAAACGGCTGATGAGTTCCTTGTTCTATGAAGTCCCTCCTTCAGAAATACGTAACGAGTTCTGATTGTGCCAGCGGTTCCCGTGTTGTGATTTGACCGCAGCTTAGCGAACGTGGCACGGTTCCTGTGTTGTGATTCGACAGCAGCTTAGCGCACATGGAAAGGTCACGCCTCTTAACGGGAGATGTATGCGCTTAATGATCTCTACAGCGTCCCTGGGAAAGCCAAACAAAGGTGATTTGACTCCGGGATGAAAATAACAGCGTCTCGACGACATGGCGACAAACACACTCAAACGCAACAATTCCTTTTCTCCACGCGACACTTCCTCTTCTCCACGTGGGACAGCAACAAGACCACGCCCCCTTTTTTCGCGTATTCTTGTGGGCGGAGGTTAGTCTGTTCTACTGACGTCATTTATGAAGGAAGTACCAGGATGTAGTCCAAGCCGGCCGTTCGCTGTAGGCTTTGAAAGGGAACTTCTGTTAAATAAAATATCTCGCTTGGCATTGAACTTTGAGCTTTATAATTTTACAGGTATTATTTATGCTCTAACAGCAACATTACACACTAACTAAAGTTTGAACAGTGGGATCACGAAGAACGGGACCTTTAAGACCCCGCCTCTTTAATCAAATAAAAAAACACAAGTTTATTTTTGCTGTTACTTGACTGATCTATAATGCTATACTAACTAGCTTTCATTCTAATAGCCAGCAATATCACATAATGAACATGCCAAGTGCTATGAAATCCCCCCCACACTATTGGATCAGAGAACTGTTAATCTGACGATTCCTATATGCCATCAGATCAGAATACTGTTAAAAAAGTTTGCGTTTGGAGCGCTCAACAACACCATTAGATCAATGAGCTCGGTCAATAACCCTTTTTTTAACCATACACTAAAGCTAAATTCAAACTGAAGGCCAATTAAAATAACAAATCTGCAGGTTAGCCATGGAGCGTAAGTTACTATGGCGATGAACACTGCTAAAAGCCAAACCTCTTTAATGGTACCAAAAACCCAGGACTGGCACAAACTAAGCTTAAACATATCTGGCTAGCCAGCTAAACCGGCTTCATGGTATAGGCCCCTGGTCAACGAAACCTGCATTCAGGTAGAGTAAAAGGCAAACACATGGCCGCTCAGTCGCTGAATACTACACCGGTTCCTGAGCAGAGGAATGCTCTGGCTCTCAGCCATCAGGAATAAGCAGCAGAACTGCAGGATTCCTTCTCACTTACTCCAAGTTTCGTCCTGATCAATTACACACATCTCGCATTGTCTGCATTGAAAGTGCATGAATTGCTTAGTAAGCAGTATAAAAGACACTGCAGCTGGGAAAACAATGCTTTTTTCAACAACAAAATGCTGCTTTGATGGCCTATTGAAGTGACCTGAATCTTGAAAAAAAAAAATAATAATAATAATAATAATTACAATGAAACTGTTGAACAGACTAACCAGTCATATGCGGATTAAAATATTGTTTTGAAAACATTTCAATTCAAAGAAGCATGTTGCATGATCGTAAAATTATACTTACAACTTAAAAGTAAACAAAGTCACTGTAATATCTAACCATAAAACAATGTCAGCAGTACAATGATACATGTGAAAGCTCATTAATATGAATGCATGTCAAATAATTTGTTAATAAAAAATACATAGCCTACTTTAACTACATCCTCAAACTTTAAAAATATGAACATTACATTAAAAATACACAAAGCAATACCTTTTAAGAAGTTAAAACAGAAATATTACAATATCAGCCATGCAAATGATGCACAAGTGTCTCATTATTATTGCTTCAGAGATATTAATAAACATACATGAAGATTATAAGTGACAGAAATGATTTTGAGGCTTGTGCGCGCACACGGCGCATCATACGCGCAACATGTAAGCGCCGCGGTCACGCGCACAAGGCTGTAACCTTTCCCCTTTACTAACCCGACTTAATGAATGACGTGCGCAGACTGTTCATAATCAATACTCCATCGACCCATCCATACCGTCAGTCAAATCAAAATGTGGTTCGCCTACCTTATATCTCTGTACTGTATTATCCTTGATCAGTGAGAAGAAACAATCACGTTCTGCCTCCAGTTATCCATTAAACGCGCTCAACTGCGCATATAATCCAGTACAGTGCGTGTGATTATTATTCCAGAGCGTCAAGGCGATGTTATATGCTTCAAAATGTACATACATTTGCGACAGATGTACACAAACATGGCAGAGATACACAAATATCACACTGCCAAAACAAGCGAAACATTCATGGGCAGGAAGTGTCAGGTAGGTTCCTTTGATCTAATAGATAGGTCAATTGCCCAATCACACGCGTTACACGACTATACAATCCCGCCCCCTGAGACGCGCTAGCCAATCGCGTTGAAGCAGCGGGTCTGTGTGAATTTGAAGTGGACGCGCAGGTGCATCAGAAGAGTAGTGATGTCTTCCTCTGCCTCCTGATGTCCTGTAATTGAACACTTTTACATTTAATCAATCTTATGATGATCTTAACTAAAGTAAATACTCAAAATTTACATTTGTATTTTTTATGATGCTGTTTAATTGAACTTTACAGGCACTCTTTAAAGATAAAAACAAATGATTTTCTGTGTTTGTGAAGTATTTATGTGATTTAGTCTTTCCATCCTAGTTTTTACATTTTATATATATATGTGTGTGTGTGTGTGTGTGTGTGTGTGTGTGTGTGTGCGCCTTTGTGTTATTATCACACACACACATACATACGTGGGCTATATATGAGTGTGCGTGTGTATATATTATTATTATCACACACACACACACACATATAGACTATACATGTGGGAGTGTGTGTGCCTTTGTGTTATCTCTCACACACACACACACACACACACACACACACACACACACACACACACACACACACACATATAGACTATACATGTGGGAGTGTGTGTGTTTGTGTGCGTGTGTGTGTGTGTGTATATATATATATATTATTATTATCGAACACACACATATATATGTGGGTTATATATGAATGAGTGTGTGTGTGTGTGTGTGTGTGTATAGATATTATCATCACACACACACACACACACACACACACACACACATATACACTCATCTAAAGGATTATTAGGAACACCAGACTAATACTGTGTTTGACCCCCTTTCGCCTTCAGAACTGCCTTAATTCTACGTGGCATTGATTCAACAAGGTGCTGAAAGCATTCTTTAGAAATGTTGGCCCATATTGATTGGATAGCATCTTGCAGTTGATGGAGATTTGTGGGATGCACATCCAGGGCACGAAGCTCCCGTTCCACCACATCACAAAGATGCTCTATTGGGTTGAGATCTGGTGACTGTGGGGGCCATTTTAGTACAGTAAACTCATTGTCATGTTCAAGAAACCAATTTGAAATGATTCGAGCTTTGTGACATGGGGCATTATCCTGCTGGAAGTAGCCCTCAGAGGATGGGTACATGGTGGTCATAAAGGGATGGACATGGTCAGAAACAATGCTCAGGTAGGCGGTGGCATTTAAACGATGCCCAATTGGCACTAAGGGGCCTAAAGTGTGCCAAGAAAACATCCCCCACACCATTACACCACCACCACCAGCCTGCACAGTGGTAACAAGGCATGATGGATCCATGTTCTCATTCTGTTTACGCCAAATTCTGACTCTACCATCTGAATGTCTCAACAGAAATCCAGACTCATCAGACCAGGCAACATTTTTCCAGTCTTCAACTGTCCAACTTTGGTGAGCTGGTGCAAATTGTAGCCTCTTTTTCCTATTTGTAGTGGAGATGAGTGGTACCCGGTGGGGTCTTCTGCTGTTGTGGCCCATCCGCCTCAAGGTTGTGCGTGTTGTGGCTTCACAAATGCTTTGCTGCATACCTCGGTTGTAACGAGTGGTTATTTCAGTCAAAGTTGCTCTTCTATCAGCTTGAATCAGTCGGCCCATTCTCCTCTGACCTCTAGCATCAACAAGGCATTTTCGCCCACAGGACTGCCGCATACTGGATGTGTTTCCCTTTTCACACCATTCTTTGTAAACCCTAGAAATGGTTGTGTGTGAAAATCCCAGTAACTGAGCAGATTGTGAAATACTCAGACCGGCCCGTCTGGCACCAACAACCATGCCACGCTCAAAATTGCTTAAATCACCTTTCTTTCCCATTCTGACATTCAGTTTGGAGTTCAGGAGATTGTCTTGACCAGGACCACACCCCTAAATGCATTGAAGCAACTGCCATGTGATTGGTTGATTAGATAATTGCATTAATGAGAAATTGAACAGGTGTTCCTAATAATCCTTTAGGTGAGTGTATGTGGGCTATATGAGTGTGCATGTGTATATATTATTATTATTATCACACACACACACATATATGTGGGCTATATATGAGTGTAGGTGTGTATATATTATTATTATCACACACACACACACACGCACGGGATCGGTGTTATCACACACACATATATATATATATATATGGGGGATCGGTGTTATCACACACACATATAACATGGCACAACAGAAGAAAAGTAAATGCAAATCTGTGTCCATGAGTTGAGACTGCCATCTACTGTCCGAGACCTGTAATTAAAAAGCACTGCAACTCAAATACAAAATGAATAATAATAACGGACACAAGTGTTCTTTGTGCAACAAAACAGGATTTCCAGTACAAATAAAACATTTATTGCTAAACACATTTTTGTACAAATCTTTCACAAGGTTTCACAAAGTTCTTCTATAAGAAGAAAACACAACAGAAGTGTAAGTGGGAAATGAACAGTTTTCTGATTATTACAGATTATTTATCAATCCTGTTGAGGTAGTGATCCATCCAACATCATAAAGCTTTGCCTACTGATTATGAAAATTTGGTCACTGGAGAATATATATTTTACTATAACCGTTATCAATTAACAACCCAAAAGGTTTCTGTAACAAATCAACATGTACATTTTTTTTTACCAGAAATATCTATTTTATATTTTATCAAATATGCCCTGTCTTGACTGACTTTAACAACAATAAAATATGATCCTACCATCACTGATTATTTAACTTTTCTATATGATGCCCATATTTTCATCTCACTTTTCTGTTTCTGCCTATATGATTGTCACTCGTTTGTTCTGTTTGAGGCATATAGAAATTCGCACATTCATAATAATAATAATAATAATAATAATAAAAACAATTCCGAAACGCTATTATTATTATTATTTTCCAAACGCTATTTACATACTGCAAATGAACGAAATCAAAAGACATCTGCCAAAAATAATGTTTGAAATGTGTTATACTAGCATATAACACTTTCAGGTATAATTCAATACTCTAGCCCTATTTATTAATGGATCTAAAACTATAATAAATGAGCTTACATTTAACACATATGCACTGTCAGAAAAAAAGGTACAGTGCTGTCACTGGGGCGGTACCCTTAGGTACAAAACCGAAAAGGTACTAATATGCACTATTAAAGTACTGATATGTACCTTTTAAGGTACTAATATGTACCATTTAGGGGTGAGTAAGGTACAAAGATGTACCTTTTCACTTTTGTACCTTAGGGTACCGCCCCAGTGACAGCACTGTACCTTTTTTTCTGAGAGTGTGTGTTAAAACTAGTAAATACCACAGCATCTGAGGCATTGGTGTAACAGTTCAATCACAAACAGACCGTAATACCAAAGCCAGATATCCATTCATGGCACATTCTGTACATTAGATTATTAAAATAATACAAGCAAACGCCCAACTGCTTCTCTACAGCCCTTTCAAAAAGTTGTCACTTTTTATTGTCCTCTTGCTGTTGATGTTTGCATGAACTGACGTTGTGAAGTGAAACAATAAAGATGTTCTCGGTTTCGCTTCATTGATATCTGATATTTACACGTGGCTGTGCTTGGCTATTTCTCTCTTAAAGGGACAGTTCACCCAAAAATTGTGTCATCACAAGAGTTGATGGCACCCGTTGACTTCTATACTGGGCGTAAAAAAAAAAAAGTCAACTGTCTGATTACCAACATTCTTCAAAATATCTTCTTTTGTGTTCGGCAGAGCAAAGAAACTCATAAAGGTTTGAGGATTTTTTGGGTGATCTGTCCCTTTAAATCCATTTCAATTACAGGTGAATTGTATAAAACCCATCAAGAGCATGTCCTAGTCTTATGTTTACCCTAAAAAGAAAGAAATACTTAACAGCAAAACAATAAAAAGTTATATTTTGCATAAAGAAAATGTCTATTTCACTGCCATTGAATCTGAGATTCCAAACAAACATCAACGAATTGAATTGGGATAACTGTTTTATGCAAAATATAACTTCTCTATTGGATTAAATCTGACCTGGGCGTGTTTGTGTGTGTGTGTGTGTGTGTGTGTGTGTGTGTGTGTGTGTGTGTGTGTGTGTGTGTGTGTGTGAGAGTCACTCATACAGAGATGAACATTTATACTATCTTACAATTATGGCACGTTATAAAAACATTTGACAAAGTGAACATCGCATACAAGAATACTGTTTGCAGGAGGAGATGAAAATGCCATTTATGCAGCATTATGTACGATTTTCCTTTTCAAAAGCCTCCTAATAAATCTGTTGACTTTTAGAGCATAACATGGATTAGAGCGGATTAGCATCAGAAACAACCGCTGTTCTCGGTCAAATCCTATTTGAAGCGCTCTAGCGACGAAATTACAGAGATCAGCGACCGAGTTAATGCCAAACACACCGAATCCAGCTCAACCGAAGCAAATGAAATCCAGCATAATGCCGCATTGGAGAATATTTATATTTACATAAGATTGTTAAAATTTAGTAGAAGTCCAACGCGCTTAGTGAGGCGTATAACCTGAATATTACGACAGCGTAAAGGCTCTTGTGTCTGTGGTAGAATATGGTCATATTTATTCCTTCTGATATAATAATCACACCATTCTGAGACATTAGAATGGCATTTCAGTCAACAGGACATTTTATTTTAATAACGTCTATTAGGAAAGTAAAAAGGGTCCATTTACAGCAGTCCATGAGGTTTGCACTAGCAGTCAAACGTTTGGAATAATGACATTTTTTTAAACCGTTTTCATAATTAAAATCGATTATGCTCACCAAGGCTCATTTTATTTGATCAAACATGCCGTTAAAAACAGTAATATTGCGAAATATGAATCATGTTTTCTATCATTTATTCCTGCATCCAGTCTTCAGTGTCACATGATCCTTCAGAAATCATTCTAATATGCTGATTTACTGCTCAATTATTGGTGCTCAGTTATTAATTAGAGTTTTTGCTGATGAATACTTTTGTGGAAAACGTAATGCATTTTTTGATTCAAAAGAACAGAGTTTTTATTTGAAATAGATAACTTTTGTAGCATTATAAATGTCACAAATTAATCAATTCAATGCATCCTAGTGGAATAAAAACATTCATTAATTGTTTTTCTTTTAAAAAAATCTTCCTACAAACTTTTGTATAGTCGCGTATAGGGGTGGTAATCATGGCTCACGATACCAATAATATCACAATACAGCCATTCTGCGATAATCAATATATTGCTAGACAATCCTATAATAATACATCCCGATATCTGTCTAACTATGAAAAGGTCAAGCGCAGGTTTTCCAGACTTTGGACGTGGCATCAATTATTTTACTCACACTGCTGTCCGCCATCCCATTAAAATCCTTTTTCTTAGGCTAGTTAACTCACGTTTCCCTCGTTCGTGTGTTGAGCGCCACCTCGAGGACTCGTGAAATAGCGACGCTGGGAGCAGGGAAATCCTTATTTTATTCATTAAAATACTGATATTTGGCGCAACGCATCGCACGGAGAAGGACAACGTATGTAGTGGTATGGAGGACGAAACCTGCAAAAATAATAAATAAATACGCACACAAAATTCTACATAAATATACATATATAAATAATTAAATGTGTGAGGAGATAAATAATTAAAACGAGTGTTGGGAGTAATAAATAAAACTATTAAAGGAAATGCTAAACCTAAAGTTGCTCTTTTTACTTTTAACCGTTTATTCGTTTTTGAATGTGGCTCATATTTCTTTTTCCTTGGCCTAATATGCTAATGAGAAGGGTGTCAATCAAACTTCAGAAGGCGGTCTGTGTGCCACCATTGGCTGATGGCTGTTGATGCCCTCCTCATTAGCATATTAGGCCAAGGAAAGAAAAATACAGAGCTATGTTCAAAAATGAACAAACCCTTTTCCTTCAACATTCGTTTTTATTTATTTGATTATTTATCTCCATGCACATTTAATTATTGATATATTTATTTAGGAATATGTGGATTTATGCATGTATTTATTTGAACTTTGTGGATTTATTTATTTGCATATTTATTTATCGTTTTTGCAGGTTTCGTCCTCCATAGTAGTGTACCGCGGTTTCCACAAAAATATGAATCTGTTTTCAACACTGATGATAATCATAAATGTTTCTTGAGCAGCAAATCACCATCTCAGAATGATTTCTGAAGGGTCATGTGACACTGAAGACTGGAGTTATGATGCTGAAAATTCAGCTTCGATCACAGGAATAAACAACATTTCGAAAAATACGTTTTTGATTCATTTTGGTGAGCAGAAGAGACTTCTTTTAAAAACATTGCAGAAACGTATTTATTCCAAACGCTAGTGAACTCCCAGAGGCCTCTGTTCTTGTTTAAAATACTCCATTTCCTACTGTACACAGAGGCTAATTTGGCATTCTGGTGAAGGATGCTTCCATGCTGAGGTTTCTCAAACGTTCTTCCTACAAGGCTCCACTAGCAGATCTGGGATGCCCGTCGGGTCTGGTGGGCTCTTGCACACGTGGAGGTATGGCGGTTGAAGCTGTCTCTCCACATGAAGCGTTTCGAGCACAGGCTGCACTCGTAGGGTTTAATGCCCGTGTGGATCTTCATGTGGCCCACCAAGTGATGCTTCATTTTGAAGCTTTTGCCGCAAACGGCGCAACCGAACGGCCTCAGACCCAGGTGCATGCTCATGTGGCGGTCCCTCTGGCTTTTGTGCGTAAAACTTTTGCCACACTGACACGGATAGAGCTTATAAACCACCGAGGCGAACCCTGAGTGAGAGGTTTGCTCCTTTAGGCCACCGTCAACCGCCGCCTCATCTTGAGGAACATCTGCACTTCCTTCTAGCTGCAGTTCATCCTTGGACGTCGGGTTGGGGAGCTCGTCTCCGGCTTGCGAGAAGCCCTCCATGGAGGACCCGTAGAAGTCCGAGGGCTCTTCGTAGGAGCAATCTCTATCCAAACACTCCACCAATTTCTCATCAAAGCAATCCTCTGCTATGTTTGGATTGTGAGAGCTCTCATCCGAATCATTCGCGGCGTGTTCGGCGCCAAACCCGCCACCGCAGGCTTCTCGATTCTGCCTCTCTGCTTTTATGTGCACCTTCTTTCTATGTCCCATTATGCTCGGCGGCACATAGGCAGGTCTAGAGCACTGGTTTTCCATCGCATCCGAACCGTTCTCACTGCTCGGATCATCTGGAGACGAGCAGCCGGCACTTTCCAACATTCCTGCTCCCAAAGCGGGAATCGAAAGGCCATCTTCAACTAGATCTTCCGCTTGACCCGCAGTCTGTCCGGAGTCCTCGTTGTCAGTGGCATAACTGTCTCCTCTCGGAGATGATCCGTGGTCCAAATTCCCGCCGCAGCTGTTCTTCTTATTCCCCACTTCTAAAAGCTCAGTGCATTTGTCCACCACGTGCCACATCTGCAGGAAGCTTGCGGCTGTGAGGAAGGCCACCACCTCTCCGGACGGCACGGACAGCGCTCCAGTGTAGCACGACAAGAGAAGCTGCTCGAAAACGCAGGGATGCATGACGTCCGGCAACACCACGCGGGCGCTGTTCTTCAGCAGCACCTGATCGCAGAAGTACGGCGAGCTGGCGGCCAGCACCGCCCGGTGCGCACGGAACTGATGGCCGCCAATGGACACGATGAGGTCACACAGCTGCCCTCTCTGCCGCTGCTGGTTCAGTTTCTTCAGGAGGGAGCAGGAAAAATCCGGGAACTCCACATGGAAGGAGTTTGCATCAGTCTCCATGGTTGCGTAGAAGTTAAACGCTCTAAAAGAAAGGCAGGACAGGTTAGTGTTGCTCTAGTGTTGTTCTGGAAGGGTCAAAAAGTAATAAAAATACAAATATTTACAACTTCTGGACTGAAATTGTAAAAATGTGACGAGCATTTCCCCCTAGCATTTTGAGCGCTGTTGAGCGGATTCGTGAACACATCTGATTGGCCATCGTGTTCACTAGCTCAACAGAAATGTCTGTGATTGGTTAAAGTGATCAATGCCCGGGAGCGGTTGAAAGGACACGGAAGGGTTAGAAAGCGTTTTGAAAGCAGGAGTGTGTATCTGTGTAAGCACTCGGTGAAGAGTGTCAAAGATGTCTATTTACAACATGTTTTGATGATGGCAGAAGGTCTGGACTCTATTGCAGGTTTCATTGGTCAAGGACCACCCAAGAGGACGTTTGACTGACATGTACCGCAACTAGGGATGTAAACGGTTAATCGATTATCGATTAATTGTCGACAAGAATTTACTCGATTCAATTAAACGATTTGACCAAAAATAAAAACCTCGATTAATTGAACATTTTACCTCGATTACGATTAATGAACGATTATTTTGCTTTCCATTTTTTGCCCTCATAAGGTTGAGTAAGTACCTGATAAGGTTTGTACTGTAAATATTTTCTACTATTAAAGGTGGATTTTTTTTTTGTAATGAAAAAGTGCTTTTCTTTGTGATTTTAAAATACTTGAAGGAAACTGTTCACTTTCAGCAGTTATTGTCTATGGGGCAGATTTCTGCTTGTTGTACATCAGATACAGATAAATGAACACAGTAGGCCTAGATTACATTTATTTGAATGCATTAATGAGAGAGTGATTGTGTGTGTGAATTACTCATACCGTCTCTATTCATTATGAAGCTGTGGTTTGTACTTCAAAAGGTATTAAAATCTGTGCTATAACAGTTGAGATTCTGAGCTACTTTAGTGACTTTACTTTAGTCACAGGACAGCGTTGACACTGCGTTTCTGCGCTGCTCTCTGCACGCGATCTTCACGTAATGTGTGAGCTTCTGTCTGAGTGCTCGTTTATCACAATATATCAGGCATTAGTTCAACATAATACACATCTGATGGTCTAAAATCGCTGTTATGTTCAAATTGGCAGGCCTTAAAACACATACAAATGACAAAGCTTTGTGAGGACGCAGGTGAAAGAGGTCTGCCTTCAGGGCGCGCGCGTTGTCAGAGACGCGACACGACTCGACTCGGCTCGGCTCGGCTCGACTCGACACGGCTCGGCTCGACTCGGCTCGGCTCGGCTCGACTCTCTGTGTCAAAGAAAACAGCTGAGCACTGAACGGAGAAGTTTTCCGTATTGTTGTTTTTGAATAGTGCACAATCGCTTTAAATGTTCAAACCTTTAAACGCATTTACTTGACAAACTTTATGAGGACGAAAGTGAAAGCGATCTGGCTTCGGGGCTTGCGCGTGTCTGTGTGTGTGTGGCAGCGCGTAGGCTATAAGAACGGCAATTAACTGATCTGTATAAACTGTGTAAAACATGCAGTTACTATAGTGATTCTGGGCATCTATAAAAGAGATAACTGCTCCTGCATCTCTCTGTGTGCCTGCAAACTGCACTTGATGTAACTGACGGGGCGGAGTCACGTGACTAAAACCGACATAACCGTCATGGGAAAAATACGTTGGTTAGAGGATCTGAATTTCAGTTTTGATTATTTTTCGATTAATCGTACAGCCCTACACAAGATTCTCGCGGGCGGCGTGAGACCCGACACAAACTTGAGGCGGCAAAAAAGAAACCAAACATGAGGCGGTCAAAACGGAGTGGAGTGTGGGAGCATTTCAAATTAATTAATGATGACAAAGACGCCCATTGTAAACTTTGCGGTACTACGATTAAGTACAACAGCTCTACGAGTTCGCTAAGATACCACCTTTTTAACTTGCATACAGCCGTGTTGCAGAGACGAAGTCTGTCGCCTTCACAACCTACAATCACTGCTGTGGTGGGAAGGCGAGTATGTGACCACAGGAAAGCGGAGGGCATTACTCAGAGGATTTCAGTTTATTTAAGTCATTTACCAGATAGATTATTATATGTAGGCTTAATATAGTGTAGGCTAAGCCTAACCATATAGATTTTTATTTAAAATGTATTTTATGTTGTTTAATGTTTCACATGCAACAGGTGAGCCAGTGCACATTTTTTATGTATTTTAATTTTCTGTGCATAATTTATTTTGTTAAACTACATAAATGCCGCTATCTGTACCGTATCCCAACTGTTACAATAAAACATAAATTGAGCAATATAACATGCATTTTTATTCAGTATATAAGCAATAATTAGCTTTTTATGTTAAAGACACTATTGATACCGTGATAAATTTACATTCTCAGGAAAATAGCCGCTTATCAGTTAATCGTTAATCAATCAATAAGTTCGATAATTAATCGATAATTTGCATCCCTAAATGCAACTAATCACAGTTTGTGTCATGTTTAGGGGCGTGAAAATGTAAAGTCGATGTCCCTGCAATAACAGACCGGCGTGCATCTGTAAATGATTCTATCAAAAGCCAAATGGGTCAAAATTCGCGTACTCTTTTAAAATAACAAGTAGTCAATGACAGTTAATATTGGTTCTACTGGTTCCCAAGTCTTCAGTCATACTGGTTTCCAATGGGTGAGTAGCCTAAATGATGACAGATTTTTTTTTTTGGATGGACTATAAATTTAATCTATTATAATCTATTAGTAGGCTACTTGGAGAATAGTGATTCCCAAATTGGTGTATGTGGAAAGATGTCGATTTTGCTTTGTTATATGTAAAAGATACAAGTAAATGTGAATTCACTTTAACTATAATTTTACACACTATCCAGTATAATATGAGAAAACAGGAAAACGTGTAGTTTGGTGTTGATATGTATGTGCATTTACACTTCACATATACAGTATTTATCATATACAGTGTGTTAAAGGTCCCGTTCTTCGTGTTTTTTTGAAGCTTTGATTGTGTTTACAGTGTGCAATATAACATGTGTTCATGTTTCACGTGTAAAAAAACACAGTATTTTTAACACAATTTACTGATCTGTACACCGCTGTTTTCACTGTCCTAAAAACGGCTGATGAGTTCCTTGTTCTATGAAGTCCCTCCTTCAGAAATACGTAACGAGTTCTGATTGTGCCAGCGGTTCCCGTGTTGTGATTTGACAGCAGCTTAGCGCACGTAACTTGCATGGAAAGGTCACGCCTCTTAATGGGAGATGTATGCGCTTAATGATCTCTACAGCGTCCCTGGGAAAGCCAAACAAAGGTGATTTGACTCCGGGATGAAAATAACAGCGTCTCGACGACATGGCAACAAACACACTCAAACGCAACACTTCCTTTTCTCCACGCGACACTTCCTCTTCTCCACGTGGGACAGCAACAAGACCACGCCCCCTTTTTTCGCGTATTCTTGTGGGCGGAGGTTAGTCTGTTCTACTGTTCTACTGACGTCATTTATGAAGGAAGTACCAGGATGTAGTCCAAGCCGGCGTTCGCTGTAGGCTTTGAAAGGGAACTTCTGTTAAATAAAATATCTCGCTTAGCATTAAACTTTGAGCTTTATAATTTTACAGGTATTATTTATGCTCTAACAGCAACATTACACACTAACTAAAGTTTGAACAGTGGGATCACGAAGAACGGGACCTTTAACGTTGCAAACTATTGCCACCTTCGTGCTCTTGCAAACTGGATGCACCGACTTGCCGTAGAGTCCTAAAATCCATTAGAGGTGTGCCTATTTAGATGAGCTCATAAATCTGCATTTTGAGTGGCGTGGCGTCAAATTAGCATCTTTCGGCAAGTGGCGTTATTTTAACGCTTGGCGATGTAATGCTGCATTCACACCAAACGCGAATAGAGTGTCTGGCAAGAGTGATTTCAATGTTAAGTCAATGGAAATGCACGTTGACGCGTGTCTGGAGGTCCCGCAGCGCGGAAGGCGCGTTTCGCAAGGCGCGATGGACGCGAATCCGCCTCATTCGCTTGTCCAGTTCAAGCGAATGACGCGAATTTTACGATAATTAAGCGTCTTGCGCGTTACATGCGAGGGGTGCTTTTTGTGCATTCACGCGTTTGAAGCGAATTCGCATCTGACGCCCGAGTTGAAAAATTTGAACTTTGTTGTCAATTTGCGCTGCGTTAACCAATCAGGAGCCTGCTCGCTGCTGTCCCGTGGTAAAGTGACGTGATTAGAAACCCTGCATAATTTAAAAATACTACTATTGTGTCACAAAACGTAGTTTTAAGACTTTTTCAGCTGAGAATGTAGTTGTTTAAAGCTCAAATATGTGGTTTATTTATAAAGAGAGCGCCTATTTAAAAAAATGTATCTTGTGTTTTTGAAGTTGTGAGATCCAGGCGATCACCGGGCGCTCAGCGCTCATTAACCCCGGCGAGAGCAGCCTTTCCTCGGCTAATCCTTCTGACGTCTGCCACTGACTCTGATGTCCTGTAGTGGTTAAACATGAGATATAATTCGTCTTGTGTGGATCTAACGGGTGATCTTTGGTGTCATGAATCTATAATTTGTTGTCTGCCAAATCGTTTTGACTGAGGGCAAAGAGAAGTTTCATAACTTTATTTTTTAGGATATTTAAATATACATGCAGTGAAGATAATGTAGGCGTTGCCTGGACCACATTTGTGTGGCTATTAATGTTTAATATATATTTTTAATGAAAATGAAAAGAGGCAGAGTGGTGTTTTATGACATATTTCTCCTGGAGCGCCTTGAATGCGTGTCTTTTTCGCTTCAAACGCTCGATTTATACGCGGACACGCGAATGGATTCAAAATGTTCACGCGTCCAACTAGACGCGGTAGACGCGATTTTGATGCTCTATTCGCCTTTGGTGTGAACGCAGCGTTATGAAAACGGCGTTTTAATAATAATACGGCGGTGAAAAGCACACAAATTCTGACCCATTTGGCTTTCATATTATTCATACAAGAACGTTGTGCAAGTTTACTGCAACAATGGAGCTGCGAACTTCACATACTTTTGAAAATCCAGAGTTTAGTTGATCCCGGTAAACGCTCATTCATTGTCACAGTTGTAAGCACGACGGCGTTCTTCTTCCACGAGGCATTTGTTCCCAGGCAGACCGTTAATGAACACGACACACACGTCTCGCAGGCATCCTGTAGATTTCAACCAATCAGACGACGACTTCAAAACTCCTGAAGTGTTTCCAGAAAAGAGTGCCATATGCATCAGACGTTCAGCCAGCGGTCCGTGGGCGTGACGTCTGAGGCTGAGACTGGATCATTGTAGCCAATCACAGACATATCTGATGAGCGTGTGAACACAATGGCCAATCAGAGGTGTTTACGAATCCGCTCAAAATGCTAATGGGGAAATGCTGGTATTGTCACATTTTTAAAATTGGTACCGAAGTCTGTACTTTTGACAACTCACAGAATAAAATAAGCGGCCAAACTCTGTATTTTGGTGCCAATAACTTCTTTTAATTTTTAAATGTGTTATCTATGTGTTAGGAAGGAAAAATCACTAATCTGCTGTTGTTTATGCATTTATGTTATGTAAATGTTTCTATTAATTCAGCCTACGTCATTGTTAGATTTACTCAGTGTTTGATTTTAATCACATTTTGTTACTTTTGTACAATAAACAGTTTTTGGTCACTACTTCTAACCAATATAAAATCAAATAAAGTCTTTGAAAAAAACCAAACAGAACTCTGGAGCTATAAAACAATACTAAAGCATTTATTTCTAATAAATGACAACAAATATGGTGGACCTAATCAGGTAATTAAAGCAATATTTACAATAATATGATATTTGCTAAAAAAAAATGTGCCATGGTTTCCAAAGAAATACCATAGTACCAGCAGTCACTATATAGTTAATGTAATATAGTTAATGCAAATATTTTACAGTTGTAAAAATAACTATATGTACTAATGCTGTGGTATTTCGTCGGTAAATATGGTTTCCATTGCAATATCTTGTCAGGACTTCTATTGTCATATGGTGAGATGTAAATGAGCACTATAAGTATAAGATTACAAAAACCTTTTTCTGGTGGCAAAATCATCCACATGGAAAGATGAAATAAAGATGAAATACGATCATAAATGTCGATATTCGAAGGAAAACTGTTTTATTCTCTTTTAAACTAGTGAACTGTCAAAATTCACACCTCAGTACAACAGAGATCAGGCTAACTGCTACACTGCTAGCATATCAAGAGACATTCTGGGTCTTAACAGGCGACAGAGACATTGTTGTTCATGAAAAAGACGCGTACATGTTAGTACAGTTCTCTGCCTCACTCACGATGCGATCAAAATGTCCGTCTTACCGTTTTCTGCATCACTTTAGTCCGGTTTTCTGAAAGCTAGCCTGTCTCCCCTCTCTCTCTTCCGAGAGCCAGAGCGCTGCGTATCACCTACGTCATCACGCACAGTCGCGTGGCGCAGGAGGAAATGTAAACAAACACGCCCACTTTCCGCTGGGCGCCAGATCGACGGTTTCAAAATCAATCAATGACTCAAAAGAAGACAAAAATATAATAATATGTAATAATGACATGAAATGAAAGAATTAAATTAAATAAAAAATACAATAATAATAGAAAATAATAACAATACAAGTGAAGCTAGCAACGTGTGGCCAAGTATTGTGACCCATACTTGGAATTTGTGCTCTGCATTTAACCCATCCAAGTGCACACACACAGTAGTGAACACACACACAGTAGTGAACACACACACAGTAGTGAACACACACACAGTAGTGAACACACACCCGGAGCAGTGGGCAGCCATATTGCTGCGGCGCCCGGGGAGCAGTCGGGGGTTCGTGCCTTGCTCAAGGGTCTCACCTCAGTCGTGGTATTGAGGGTGGAGGAGAGGCTGGTATTCACTCCCCCCACCGACAATTCCTGAGACTCGAAATAATACAATAATGATAGAAAAGAAAATACGAAAAGAAAAGTAAATAAATGAAGTGAAATAGAAAGAAGTAAAAAGAAATTAAGTGAAAGAAATAAAGAGAGAAAAGAAGGAACTAAATAAAATAAAATGAAATAATAAAATAAAAGAATTAAATTAAATAAATAATGAAGTGAAAGAAAATAATAAAGAAAAGAAATGAAATCATACAAGAAAAGAAAATGAATAAAATAATAAATAATAAAATTAAGTGGAAGGAAAGAAGGAAAGAAAGAAAGAAGGAAGGAAGGAAGGAAGGAAGGAAGGAAAGAAAGAAAGAAAGAAAGAAAGAAAGAAAGAAAGAAAGAAAGAAAGAAAGAAAGAAAGAAAGAAAGAAGGAAGGAAGTAAGGAAGGAAGGAAGGAAGGAAGGAAAGAAAGAAAGAAAGAAAGAAAGAAAGAAAGAAAGAAAGAAAGAAAGAAAGAAAGAAAGAAAGAAAGAAAGAAAGAAAGAAAGAAAGAAAGAAATAAAGAAGGAAGGAAGGAAGGAAGGAAAGAAAGAAAGAAAGAAAGAAAGAAGGAAGGAAGGAAGGAAGGAAAGAAAGAAAGAAAGAAAGAAAGAAAGAAAGAAAGAAAGAAAGAAAGAAAGAAAGAAAGAAAGAAAGAAAGAAAGAAGGAAGGAAGGAAGGAAGGAAGGAAGGAAGGAAAGAAAGAAAGAAAGAAAGAAAGAAAGAAAGAAAGAAAGAAAGAAAGAAAGAAAGAAAGAAAGAAAGAAAGAAAGAAAGAAAGAAAGAAAGAAATAAAGAAGGAAGGAAGGAAGGAAGGAAGGAAGGAAAGAAAGAAAGAAAGAAAGAAAGAGGGAAGGAAAGAAAGAAAGGAATGAAGAAAGGAAAGAAGGAAGGAAGGAAGGAAGGAAAGAAAGAGGGAAGGAAAGAAAGAAAGAAAGGAATGAAGAAAGGAAAGAAGGAAGGAAGGAAGGAAGGAAAGAAAGAGGGAAAGAAAGAAAGAAAGAAAGGAATGAAGAAAGGAAAGAAAGAAGGAAGGAAGGAAGGAAGGAAAGAAAGAAAGAGGGAAGGAAAGAAAGAAAGAAAGGAATGAAGAAAGGAAAGAAAGAAGGAAGGAAGGAAGAAGGAAGGAAGGAAAGAAAGAAAGAAAGAAAGGAATGAAGAAAGGAAAGAAAGAAAGAAAGAAAGAAAGAAAGAAAGAAAGAAAGAAAGAAAGAAAGAAAGAAAGAAAGAAAGAAAGAAAGAAGGAAGGAAGGAAGGAAGGAAGGAAGAAAGAAAGAAAAAAGAAGGAAGGAAAAAAGAAAGAAAGAAAGAAAGGAAAGAAAGAAAGAAAGAAAGAAAGGAAAGAAAGAAAGAAAGAAAGAAAGAAAGAAAGAAAGAAAGAAAGAAAGAAAGAAAGAAAGAAAGAAAGAAAGAAAGAAAGAAGGAAGGAAGGAAGGAAGAAAGAAAGAAAGAAAAAAAGAAGGAAGGAAAAAAGAAAGAAAGAAAGAAAGAAAGGAAAGAAAGAAAGAAAGAAAGAAAGAAAGAAGGGAAAAAGAAAGAAGGAAAAAAGAAAGAAAGAAAGAAAGAAAGAAAGAAAGAAAGAAAGAAAGAAAGAAAGAAAGGAAAGAAAGAAAGAAAGAAGGGTGGAAGGAAGTGAAGTGAAATTAAATAATAAAAGAAAAGAAAAAAGAAGAAAGTGAAAATAATGAAATAAATAAGAAAAGAAAAGAAATAAAACACTGTTGTTATAAAACATGACGGTCGTGATTGCGGATAATATTGAGTATCAGCACAGCTTGTATTGTATTAAAGAGCCTCAGTTCTTAAATGGCGCAACAAGAAGAAAAGTCAAAAACTCAGATGTCAAAGGCATGAGCTGATCTGAGTGCATCTGGATGTGTCGAGCTGAGGTTACAGCGATTCCTCTCCTGAGGGGCTTCGGGATCTGTTGAGATATCGACCGCAGTTCTTCAGCTCAGTTTGAGCCAGCCGGGCTGTGCGGTTCCCCTTCCACACAACACTGCTCAGCAGGGGGCGCTATAGGACAGGCGCAGCGACAGACAGACGGCTTTGGCCCAAACTTCATCTAGCAAAAGCATAACAGTTTCTCAGTGTTTGATCAGTTTAATTCGTCTTAACATTAGTGTTCAACACAAGGTTACTAACATGTTGTAGAAATGCTGACGTGTAGTGGTCAAGCAACCATTACCCCCCCCCCCCCCCCCCACACACACACACACACACACACACACACACACTCCATGTATAGCGCTCTGAGTACCCAGAAAAGCGCTATATAAATCTAACGAATTATTTTTTATTATTAAAACAATACAACATTAGACCAGAGCACAATTACACATTTATGGCAACACAATCCTTGTTTAAAAATGATGGCAATTTTGAAGTGATTTGAAAAAGTCCCACAATATGAAGAGAGTCTCATGTCGAGCTGAGCGCTTGATCGGTCATTCCTGCCGTCACAGGTGCAAAGATCAGAGGATCCGGAGCTCTTCCAGGTGGGCCAGACTCCCTGAGATGCACAAAAGGCATCTGTCCATCACCTCATCCGTCCATCCATCCATCGCGCTGTATAATATGGGAGCTTGAAGAGTGATTGAAACTGAAAAAATAATAAAAAGTCTTTGTTAGACATGCATGCTCAGTTCATGCGATGTGTTTTTTTCTTCTATATGCATGAATATGACTTGCTTGATGCTGTGCAAAACTAACAAAATACACAGAATATGAACAATATCCGTTTGCTCTGTCCATGTTGACTTGCAGCATCATGCAGGTCTTATGTTGCCTCATAAAATTGCCCCAGCTGTCAGAGAGACATTTAGCTCACGATCGAGTCACCTGATAATGCTATCATTCATACAGACACAACGAATATTATTCAATAACCCATTCTGAATCTTTCTGGAATGACGATAAATGTGACTATTTATTAGCCTGATCTGATATATGAACACAAGAAATGTTCAACTGCTGCTATTATAACTTTGTGTGATGGTGCTTATATCATTTGCATAGAGAGGCACATTTTGACAACAGTGAGAAAAGAACTGCTGCTTGTCAATCTGATATGCTATTATAGTTTTTTATACTTAATAAGCCTTTTTTAAGATTTACGCATTTCAATAAATAGTAGGCTACAATTCCATCAAGCATTTTTTAATTGAATAATTTAACAATCCTTAAGATTCGATTCATTTTTATAGAATTCTACTATAATTTGAATCATTTTTGTATGAGTAGTTCATATTTTGAATTATATTCTATTTTTATGATTTTTTTTACTTTGTTTTCTCAGTAATTTTATATATTTTTACCAACAACAAAAAAAATATGATTTATTCATTTTTATTTAGTTATTTTAGTACTTCTACTTCAACTTCAACTAAATAAAAAATAATTAATTATTTTTATGGTTTTAGTTTTAGTTAAAGCACTATGTAAAATTTTTGCAGTAAAATATTAGATTAGATTAGATTAGATTAGATTAGATTCAATTTTATTGTCATTACACAAGTACAGGTACAAGGCAACGAAATGCAGTTTAGGTGTAACCAGAAGTGCAATAGCAGCAAGTGCAGGATATACAGTGGTTGCATAAGTGCAGGACATGGATATGTACTGAATATATATATATGTACTATGAGTATAATATAATATACAGATGGCTATTACTATAAACAGAATTTTACAGATAGAGGTATACAATATGTTAGGCTAAGATGAGGAATATAGCAGTGGATTAAGGTAGTGCAATGAAGTATGGACAGAAGCTATCCGAAAAAAAGTGTAAAGTGCAGTGGAAGTGGTTGCATATTACAGTTAGAAGTACGGTGCAAAATGCAAATGTAAACAGTGGTACTGTGAATTCAGTCGGCAGTGCAAATGAGCATAATCCAGTTAAGGTATGGTAATGCAAGATGCATAAGTAAACAGTTTTTCCAGTAGTGCAAATAACAAGTGAAGGCAGATGTGAGGTAGGAGAGTTGGCAGTATATGAGGAGAGTGGATCAGCGAGGGTTAGAGCTCAGTAAAGAGACAGCTCTGGGGAAAAAACTGTTCTTAACCCTTTAGGCGCCAGAGGTTTTTTCCTAAAACGTTCGATTTTGACATCTTCATTTGAAAAGGCTATATCTTAAAAGTGATAAAAGATAGAGACTTTCTGTAAATTAGAGAAATATTAAGGATGACCCAAAGTTTATGTAGGGATTACATTGTCCGATCTAATTTGCATATTATGGCGTCATATGGTGGTGGTCACCTTGGATTATAGAATTTTCATGAAAAGTCACATGTTTAAATGATAAATGTAGCACTTCTTTCCCCCAAAAATGTCCCTCACCTTCTGTATGCTATATTGCACAATACTCAATGCTCAGGTAAATAGTAAAATCGTTACTAATAAATGGTAGAAACAAACCGAATGCATGTAACGGTTGGCCTTTTGCTGTAGAGATTTTCCATTTACTACATACAGTAGACACTCTGATTCCTTGTATGGGGCACATATATATTATTCATATGACACACAAACACAAGTAGACAAGACCTGTTTAGTTCAAAAGATCACGCGCCACGGCAAGGCAGAGATCATGAGTGAGATGACGAGACAAGATGAGAGACAGACGCGTGTGCGCCTGCCGCGTGTGCACAGTTCGGACTACTGTCATTGTCATTGTGACTCCACACCCTGCCTTCACATTGCTCACTAACTGTATTTGCAGTACACGAGCCGCGGTTCAGCTGCGTGAGACAAACGCTGCCAGTGTGAATGCAACACGGCCACGCGCGGCTCCCGCTCTCCATACGCACCACTGCCCGGCCAACGCAAAAACGCGTGCGGTGTGAAGCCGGCGTAACACACCTGCTAACTTCGCAATGAACACTCCGACCCCGCAAAACACCACTGTGTTCCCACCACTGACACTGGGCAAAGGACCATTTACATTGGGCAAAGGACCATTTACATTGGGCAAAGGATTCACCGTTTGTGCTTGGTGTAGGGCTATTCTTTCACTTTCAGAATCACAGCAGATATTCCCCTTCAGAATCAGGGTCCGCGAATAGAAGACCCAACACTTCATTGCGGGTAAGCTTTATTGATGCCATTAGAAAATAATAATCTAAAGCAAATATTCACTGACATTGACAATATTGCTCTGATAAAATGACTCACTCGCACACTAGCTTTGCGTTTGTTCGCACTGATTCAATGCGCTCTTGCTCGAAGATTTTGTATAGAAGCATGACGTTTTTTTGAGTCGGGGATGAAGTATGACATGTCTGCCATCTAGTGGAGGGGAGGTCGAACGAAATTTGACACCCTATTTGACAAAATCGGCCGTTTTATTCAGTGCCGCATCTTGTCGAGTAAACTCGACCGTGGCGCCTAGAGGGTTAAGTCTGCTGGTCCTGGTCCGGAGAATCCTGAAACGCCTGCCGGAGGGCAGGAGAGAAAACAGTCTGTGGGCTGGGTGAGAGGAGTCCTTGAGGATGCTGCGAGCTCGGTGCAGACAGCGTTTCCTCTGGATGTGCTCGATGGCAGGTAGTGGAGTCCCTGTGATGCGCTGGGCAGTTTTCACCACCCGCTGCAGTGCCTTGCGCTCCGCAACAGAGCAGCTCCCATACCATACTGCCACACAGTTGGTCAGGATGCTTTCTATTGCGCAGCGATAGAAGTTCACCAGGATAGCCGAGGAGAGCAAAATATCCAAAAACCACTAGGCCAGTGTTATATATTTTGTTCAGTTGAGTACTTACAATATCCCAAATGTTTCCAAATTTGTAACTCATGAGGAAATTGCTATTTTAACCGAGGAACCGGGATGTGTGAGGGAGTCGCCTGTTGATGGCATCATATCTGCGTTACCCTCGGTTTCTGGTTTTATTTTGCAGAAACGCTTTACTCTCACTGCAGTGTGAACAAGTGTCATAGCAGCCGCCGAGAGAACGCACAGAGTAATGTCATAACATCATCAACACACTCAGATGTGTCTAATATGATAATCAGAGCTGCGTTACCTCATACTCATGACCGTAAAAGCGGAAGTGGCGTCGGCGACTGTGCCATAATAAAAGTCCTGCTGCTCATGAGGCGTGTCTTGTGTTTATCTTATTAACAATCGCTCCAGCGGTTCCTCAGCTCCACAACACTCGGTCCTGCTTCTGCTTCATACTACAGTAACGTTAATAATCACATCCATGAACATGATTTCTGCTCGAGTCCTATCCCGATTCTTTTCCACCGGCTGTGAGGTGAAGACCACATGTCCCAAGATTCTGCGCTCAAACTTGGCGACATCAAACTACGACTTTGTTTTGAACAGGCGACCTCTAGTGGACGAAAAAGTTACATAGTGCAGCTTTAATGGTAAGAACCATGACTCAGATCCCAAAATGAACCCAAACATTTCTAAACTGAATGATGAGCTGCTAATGATGAGTATAACTTTTTACTCCTACTACAATGTAAAAATTTATGATCAATAAGTTATGACAACATATGTTGTCAACAATTATCAACTTTTTTTATAAGTTATAAAATATTCTAAAAAAAATGTGGTTACACTTTATTTCGATAGTCCACTTTAAACATTCTACTAACTATAAGTAACTTTGCAACTACATGTCAACTAACTGTCATTAGAGTATTAGTTGTCTACTGTCAGTAGACTGGTAGGTTATGGTTAGGTGTTAGGGTTCGGGTTAGTAGAATAAGTTGAATTGTAGTTGCCAAGTTACTTATAGTCAGTAGAATGTCTGTTGGGGGACCAACAAAATAAAGTTTTAGTAAATATTAATCAGACAGTCTACAAATACTCTAATGACAGTTAGTTGACATGTAGTTGCAAAGTTACTTATAGTTAGTAGAATGTCTAAAGTGGACTATCAAAATAAAGTGTTACCATTTGTTTTAGTCAGTTTAAAGTAATTTAAATTGAAGTGACTTAAACATCCAAGTTGACAGTCCTTAAAAAATTAAGCCAGCAACTTTTTGTACACTATTTCCTTCTGCAAAGGAATTTTAGGACATCGGAGACAAAGTTGATGCTTCAATATATCCTCTTGAGTTACAAAAGAATAGCCACGAGCAATACACTTTTTCTCTGGGGAAGCCAGAGTCTGTCTTGTCAGAGTTGGTTTAAAGATTAATATTATTCCAACTTTAACCTTCTCTGAAGCTCAATAGCCATAAAACAATAAAAATCCCTTCCCTCAGCTGTAAGAATGAGAGTCCAGAGGTTTGATTGGGTCGTGCGGGAAAAAAGAACAAGCTTCTGTCCATCACTCCTCACCTTCAGCAGAAAATCAATGTGCCATTACATATCGTGCTAAATCAATATTATGATGGACACACTATCAAGGCGAGCGGTGACAGAAAACTCAATGGGGTTCCATTATAGATCTCAGGAAAGCACAATGGCGTATGATTATATTCCTACCGGTAATCTCACAGATACTGACAGACAGCGAGTAAAGCACAAAACATGGCATAACTCCGGAGAGAACTTGCCAACACTTAGCGTGCACTGTCCTCCAAACTGCTCACGCTAGACACTGATCCTTGGTTTGCTTAGCTGGCCACTGAATTGCTGGAACACCATCTTATGGAGCATTAATGTGCTAAATATGTCACTTCTGACTTAGCAGAAGCCTATAGCGCAGAAACACCTGTGGCTCAGAAAGCTTAATAAAAAGTGCTGAAGCTCAAACGTGCTGCGTAACACGAGAATGAACCTCATTGGTTCTTGAGAAGCTCAAACGTGCTGCGTAACACGAGAATGAACCTCATTGGTTCTTGCTGAAGCTCAAACGTGCTGCGTAACACGAGAATGAACCTCATTGGTTCTTGAGAAGCTCAAACGTGCTGCGTAACACGAGAATGAACCTCATTGGTTCTTGAGAAGCTCAAACGTGCTGCGTAACACGAGAATGAACCTCATTGGTTCTTGAGAAGCTCAAACGTGCTGCGTAACACAAGAATGAACCTCATTGGTTCTTGCTGAAGCTCAAACGTGCTGCGTAACACGAGAATGAACCTCATTGGTTCTTGCTGAAGCTCAAACGTGCTGCGTAACACGAGAATGAACCTCATTGGTTCTTGCTGAAGCTCAAACGTGCTGCGTAACACAAGAATGAACCTCATTGGTTCTTGAGAAGCTCAAACGTGCTGCGTAACACGAGAATGAACCTCATTGGTTCTTGAGAAGCTCAAACGTGCTGCGTAACACGAGAATGAACCTCATTGGTTCTTGCTGAAGCTTAAACGTGCTGCGTAACACGAGAATGAACCTCATTGGTTCTTGAGAAGCTCAAACGTGCTGCGTAACACGAGAATGAACCTCATTGGTTCTTGCTGAAGCTTAAACGTGCTGCGTAACACAAGAATGAACCTCATTGGTTCTTGCTGAAGCTCAAACGTGATGCGTAACACGAGAATGAACCTCATTGGTTCTTGAGAAGCTCAAACGTGCTGCGTAACACAAGAATGAACCTCATTGGTTCTTGCTGAAGCTCAAATGTGCTGCATAACACAAGAATGAACCTCATTGGTTCTTGCTGAAGCTCAAACGTGATGCGTAACACAAGAATGAACCTCATTGGTTCTTGAGAAGCTCAAACGTGCTGCGTAACACAAGAATGAACCTCATTGGTTCTTGCAGAAGCTCAAATGTGCTGCGTAACACAAGAATGAACCTCATTGGTTCTTGCTGAAGCTCAAACGTGCTGCGTAACACAAGAATGAACCTCATTGGTTCTTGCTGAAGCTCAAATGTGCTGCGTAACACGAGAATGAACCTCATTGGTTCTTGAGGAAGCTCAAACGTGATGCGTAGAATGAACCTGAGAATGAACCTGAACTTGGTTCAAATAAGTGATGTTCTCTTTTGTTTTGTTTTATTTAATTTTAATTTTTAGTTTTTTCATTAGTACAAAAAGACTGAGTGCATCTTTAAATACTCATATATAAGAATTTTATCATCTCAATCAGCATCTCAATCAGCTGCACACTCAGGACTCATCAGCTCCAATTGAGGGCTTAAGCTCAGTCCTGGAGCTAATGGTTCGAGATGGACTCCGCATGCCATGACGCAGTTGAGACAGAGCTGTTCTTGCCCAGCCGAGCGGAGATCAAACCCGAGCCGTGGAGGAGGGAAGTCACCTGTGTCCACCTGCGGCTCTGGAATCAATAAGTCTGTCATCCCCGCTGATATTGGCCCCAGTAATAGCGCTGGGCGATTAGGGCCACTTCCCTGGGTATTAACTGCATCTCTCATCCTCAGAGACCCGGGCCAAGCTGTGGAGAACAAAAGTCTGTTTGATAAGACCCAGGCCTTGTCTCACGTGAGCTCAAGGTGGAGATGGGCTTGGGGTCGGGAACTTGGGAAGCTCCAGAATGAAGGAACTCGGAATAACTGAGGGCTTTTGGCACGGAGCGAACTTGGATTGAAACCTACTACTTTGGCGAAAGCTTCATAGAGTTCAGGTTGGAGCTTCACAAATGCTGTTGTAAGAGGAGACTGACCTGTGGGCAAGTCTTTTCTTCTTTCTTCATGTGTGCAAAAGCTAAAATGAAATAAAAATGCATGTTGAAGCAACCATGCCATTTGAACTCGCTTCAAGTCTTTGTCACGTGACTTCTGAGAAACCGAGCTAAGCCAAGTTTACTATGTCAGATAATCAGCATATGGCGCTGGTTATGTGGTGCAAACCTCTGAATGTATTAGTCTAAAAAATCATGCACTTTGAGGTCAGTTTTTTATAACCATAATTTGTAATCATAATCTATATGAAAAGGAATAAACTGTTTACTGCCATTAGAGTCCACTTCAGCTGGAAACTGCAGTGAAGTGTTAGCCTGGCTCCGCCCTCCTACGGACTTCCGCTCAATTTTCATTTTCCTTCAGTACTCCGTCTGGGACTGCGGTATATTCTTAGGTTTTCTCAGAACAAATTTTTACCGGTCCAATCAGCGAACAGAGGGCGTGTCTGTGACGTTGATGTCGTGCGCTAGTTTGAGTTGTAGTTCAGTAACGGTGGCGGAGAAAGAGGCGAGCAAAGCCATTCATTCCGTTGTGGCACCGCGGCCGAATATCCAGAAGCCAGAGCAAGAACAAACTTTCCTGAGTTTTGTTGGTGGCCATGATGTTGTGTCCCGGGAAAAGTTTGATTTTCCAGTTCGCTCCGTTAGTGGTGAAGGAGTTGCTGAAGCCCCGGTAATTGTTTCTCGTGTGGTCGGAAGGTATTGTCATCATTTACAGGGGCTAGTCAGTGATTTTATTGCCATCTGTCTCCCACCACCTGCCTAAAAATCCCCGGCCGAATTACATACTGGTTTAGACAAACACTAAGGTCGTGTGGTCATTTAATTGCTGTCCAAATTGCTGAGTTTTCAAGAATATATCACTTCAAAATTCACTGTTTATATCCTTTTTGCAAACTGCAGAGCACCGTACGGTTGCGCTTCGCTGTAATTTGGATGCATTTCTAGACTTGTATTTCTTTAAAGGTCCCGTTCTTCGTGTTTTTTTGAAGCTTTGATTGTGTTTACAGTGTGCAATATAACATGTGTTCATGTTTCACGTGTAAAAAAACACAGTATTTTTAACACAATTTACTCATCTGTACACCGCTGTTTTCACTGTCCTAAAAACGGCTGATGAGTTCCTTGTTCTATGAAGTCCCTCCTTCAGAAATACGTAACGAGTTCTGATTGTGCCAGCGGTTCCCGTGTTGTGATTCGACAGCAGCTTAGCGCACGTAACTTGCACGGAAAGGTCACGCCTCTTAACGGGAGATGTATGCGCTTAATGCTCTCTACAGCGTCCCTGGGAAAGCCAAACAAAGGTGATTTGACTCCGGGATGAAAATAACAGCGTCTCGACGACATGGCGACAAACACACTCAAACGCAACAATTCCTTTTCTCCACGCGACACTTCCTCTTCTCCACGTGGGACAGCAACAAGACCACGCCCCTTTTTTCGCGTATTCTTGTGGGCGGAGGTTAGTCTGTTCTACTGACGTCATTAATGAAGGAAGTACCAGGATGTAGTCCAAGCCGGCCGTTCGCTGTAGGCTTTGAAAGGGAACTTCTGTTAAATAAAATATCTCGCTTGGCATTGAACTTTGAGCTTTATAATTTTACAGGTATTATTTATGCTCTAACAGCAACATTACACACTAACTAAAGTTTGAACAATGGGGTCACGAAGAACGGGACCTTTAAATGCTGGCAAGAGTATTATATTTCATCACCGCTCAAAAAATAAAAGGAAGAAAAGCACATAAACATTTGAATTGGGCTGTTATTTACGGCAGCATTTATTCTTATCATACCAAGCATACCATCATGTTACGGACCACATGTGCAGCGCGTTCACGATCACAAAACTCTCCACTCCAACGTGAATAAATCACAATCCGAATGCACAAGTTTTAGATTGTATCACTGAGGTTATTTTTACGGACTTCCATGTGAGAAACAGAGGCGAACGGCGCATTACATACGTCACAACCAAACGTTAGCGATTGGCTATGGCAGATCCAATAGTTTTAAACTTCAACAGAGTACCCGCCTTCAAGGAAGTTAACGCTTGTCAATGGAGAGTGGCCAGACTCTCCGAACAAATGAAATGCACAAGAGTCTGGTAGGACCAGGACAGGCTAGTGAAGTGTTTGTATAGGGAGCAAAAATATAAGTAGAATTCATTGTTCACCTGGAGCAGATCTAGATATGTGGACCTGCAGATCCCTGGATGGAGAAGACTAGAGACGGGAACATCTGCTGGGATCTAGGGAGGCCCCACTGGATATTCACTCACCGATATGTGCTTAAAGCTAGATCTGAGGTCATGGGATAGAGCGCCGCAAAAGAAACCTGTGAACTCAAAATCAAATCATGGCATACATGTACTGTATGCATGCAGATAAAAACACATACAAATACAATATACTATTTTTTGTCATATCAAAAGCTTGCCCGTTATAAGAATGTCACATAACCTAAAAGCACCTGATGATGATTAGAAAGAAGAAAGAATCCTGAAAAAAAAAATGTATCTCGGTTTCCACAAAGTTATGAAACTGTTTTCAACATTGATAATAATCATAAATGTTTCTTGAGCAGAAAATCATCATATTAGAATGATTTCTGAAGGATCATGTGACACTGAAGACTGGAGTAATGATGCTGAAAATTCAGCTTTGATCACAGGAAAAAATTACATTTGAACATATAATCAAATAGAATTGTAATAATATTTCACAAAATTACTGAATTACTGCATTTTTGAACAAATAAATGCAGCCCTGGTGAGCAAAACATATAAAAATATATTTAAAAAAACACTAAAAAACATCAAGAAATCTTACAGACTTACAAGTGTTATAGTGTAACTTATAGTTATAGCCCAAACTTATAGTGTATATTGTAAAACCTTTTTTGTTTTGTTTGTTTTGTTAAAGTTACGTTACGAAACTGGCAGCTGTAGTTTACATTTTGATGGCTATAAATGTTTTAATGTTTATTACTATATGCATTAATATGTACTTCCAGTTCCAAAATACCACAGAACTGGTACAATGTACAATTGACTTGCATACATTTCACCATTACAATGCTTTAAAACAGTCACAGTAAAACACCATAACATTTAATGTAAACTCTTGATATTTCAAATATACATTTTCAGAAATTCATATTTTTCATAAGTTTATATTTATACCAAACAATATTTGACTTTAAAATTAGTTTGTTTTAATGGCCAGGTGACTTTTTTTTACTGTAACATTAAGATCTAAATTACAAGCATTTTGTAGCGTGTATATAATATAAAGAAAACCTGTTGAATTGGCGTCACATCTCAAAATGTGCTAGAAGAAATGCCATGTCTGAGCTGAAGCAGAAGACAGAAAAACAAGACGAGTCAAACAGCAGCCAAACAAAAGCAATCATCTTTTGATTAAACCTAAGCATCCCCACCTGCTGTAGCAGACCACGTCTTTGATCCAAATTCCAGAGCTCAGCATCTGACCCCCAGTTTGTGTCTGTTATTTCCGGACAAAAGCACACAGAATCCTGGGATTGTTGTCTGTGCCCCCAGCGCAGCGGCTGCTGGAGGTTACAGCGGGAACTCACCTTTCATTAAACCATCAGAGCAACAGGAAATACATCACAGGTCAGAAGGACAGCTGAAATCAAAGACATCGCAACAATTTCTGTAGCACTTTATAATACGGTTTCATTTGTTAACATTAGTTAGTTAAAGGAACACGCCGACTTTTTGGGACTTTATCTTATTCACCGTATCCCCCAGAGTTAGATAAGTCCATACCATTCTCATCTCTGTGCCATAACTCTGTCTGACGCACCCACCGCTAGCCTAGCTTAGCACAAAGACTGGAGGTCAATGGCTCCAGCTAGCCTACTGCTCAATAAGTGACGAAATAACGCCAACGTTTTCCTATTTACATGTTGTGATGAGTGTAGTTACATTGTGTACTAAGACTGACGGAGAGTTGTGATTTTTTAGGCCGATATGGCTAGGAACTATTCTCTCATTCCTGCGTAATGATCAAGGAACTTTGCTGCCGTACCACAAGTGCAGCGGTGCAATATTACACAGCGGCTGAAAATAGGCTAACATCCAACAACATAACCAACGTGACAACCTGCTTACACAGAGAGCGCTGGGGACTATTTTCAGCCGCTCATGGGGAAAAAAAATGGTAACACTTTAGAATAATGGTCCGTCATTAATAGGTAACTATGCAGGAAGCAGTGTTAATTTCGTTGACGAATAATTGTCGTCATAATTTTCGTCAACGACCTTTTTTCACTGACGAAAACGAGATGATAACTAAATAAAAACTAGTGATGGATGACAAAAACTATGACGAAAATCAACTGTCATTTTTGTCAACAAATAAAAACGAGACGAAAATGTTAGGGAGGGACGATTAGGGAAGAGATCCAGTCAGAACTGATGTCCTGCGTAACAGATGCGCACATTTGATCTGAACTGATCTAACCGCTGGAGAACACGATCCATCCCCAAAACAGCGCTCCAGAGCGGCTCACAATCAATGAATAACACACATTTATGCCAGGAAATTGTTTATGAACTAATGCTGATGAATAATGACAATGTTTACTTTACGATGTTTATAAAGTAATGTGTTTTAGACGGTTGTAAAAATGCATATTTTATCTCCTCATCTGAACTTGAATGAGCTCCTGCAACTGCAATAGTAAGGTGAGATTTCAAAATAAGAGTCCCGGTGTATTTCCAGCTGGTTTATAATTAAAAGTCATGCATTATATATTCATTTTTGCTTACACAATAAACTGTATTTAATTTCATTCCCATTTAATTCATAGTCAGGAGGAAAGACCAGTATTTGACACATATTCAATAAAGTATCAGGGTTATAATAGTTAAATGAAACCATTTAAAAAAATCTTCATTACTTGAAATTAAATAAATGTTAACTGAAATTAAAAAAATAAATAAACAAACTTATTTGAAGCTTTAGCTTAACATGATATACTAACTTAAACAGAAATACAAAGTTATAAAAACTATATAGATGTTTTTAAAAACAAACAAAAAAGTGAATTGAGCTCTTTCGTGTATTTTTAATGTCAAAAACAAAATGATGTCAAAATGTCAGTTCAAGTGACAGTCGGTTATGTGATGCTTAAATGCTTAATGTATTACAATTGAACTAAACTCATTAGATTTTAGGAGACTAAAACTAAAAACAATTCAGGTGACTAAAATATGACTAAAACTAAATGGCATTTTAGTCAAAAGACTATGACTAAAACTAAATCAAAATATGCTGTCAAAATTAACACTGGCAGGAAGTAATGCAGGACTAATGAGTAGTACAACATTAACACTTAAGCTACCACTACTAACTAATATAGAAAAAAGAGTATCTAATCAGTAAGTAATATACAATTTAGGAGATAGTTCCTTGTTAAGTAATCAATACTTACTGAATGAGATTAGCCTCATTAATAACTATTAACTAATTGACAAATTATAAAGAACATTATTGTGTGTCTGAGACTTAATCAATCATCTCTTTTACTCTGAATAAATTCATAAAATGCATCACTAGTTACTCAAGTGTTACTTAGTCACTCTGCAGGAACTAGTCATGTGGACCCTTATTTTAAAGTGAAAAAGATGGGTTTTCACTTTAAAATAATGGTCCAGATCACTAGTAGTTCCTACATAGTGACTAAGTAACACTTGAGTAACTAGTGATGCATTTTATGAGCACATTGAGAGTAAAAAAAAGACAATTTCTCACATCTCAGACACATTAATGTTGTGATTAGCAATTAATTAGTAATTCTTTATAATTTGTCATAGTTACCCATTAGTTCTTAGTGATGCCAATCCCATTCAGTAATTATTGATTACCTAAAAAGGAACTATCTCTGTCCTAAATTCTATTTTACTTACTGATTAGATAAGCTTGTTTCTATATTAGTTAGTAGTAGTAGCTTAAGTGTTAATGTAGTACTACTCATTAGTCCTGCATTACTTCCTGCATAGTTACCTATTAATGACGGACCATTATTCTAAACGCAAAACACGCTATGAAGCGCTGTCAAGAGCATGACAAACCAACAGGTGGCAATATAACCCTTACCGTAAAGCCATGTTGGCCAATCAGAAGTCTGGAAAAAAGAATATTGCTGGTTCCAGTTCTAACACAACAAGCCAAAATCTCCAGTTTCACAGTCCACACAACACCACTACAACCGGAGTTTCTAAAAATCTTCACCCCTGGTTACTTTCAGTAACCGGATACTGCGTTTGCGTGTGGACGAACGGACAAACTGTAAAGAAAAAGATGCGGTTTTAAAAAATACTCGTGTTCGTGTGGTCAGGGCCTGATCCTGACGGTGAACGGGAACATGGTTTGTGCAACACTAGCTGTTTAATAACTTAGTCAGGCTAATCATATTAATTGCCGTTATGTGTCTGACATTGTAGAGAGCGATTCATAAAACGCATTACCATTCTGATACATCGATTTGTAAATGAGCCTGTATGAGTGAGCGGAGGCGGGGCTCATTTGCATATTCATATCCACATATACTAAATTAAGCAAGGGTGTAGAGTTACATTCAAGCTATTTTAAAGGTCCCGTTCTTCGTGATCCCATTGTTCAAACTTTAGTTAGTGTGTAATGTTGCTGTTAGAGCATAAATAATACCTGTAAAATTATAAAGCTCAAAGTTCAATGCCAAGCGAGATATTTTATTTAACAGAAGTTCCCTTTCAAAGCCTACAGCGAACGGCCGGCTTGGACTACATCCTGGTACTTCCTTCATTAATGACGTCAGTAGAACAGTAGAACAGACTAACCTCCGGCCACAAGAATACGCGAAAAAAGGGGGCGTGGTCTTGTTACTGTCCCACATGGAGAAGAGGACGGTCGCGTGGAGAAAAGGAATTGTTGCGTTTCAGTGTGTTTGTCGCCATGTCGTCGAGACGCTGTTATTTTCATCCCGGAGTCAAATCACCTTTGTTTGGCTTTCCCAGGGACGCTGTAGAGATCATTAAGCGCATACATCTCACGTTAAGAGGCGTGACCTTTCCGTGCAAGTTACGTGCGCTAAGCTGCTGTCAAATCACAACACGGGAACCGCTGGCACAATCAGAACTTGTTACGTATTTCTGAAGGAGGGACTTCATAGAACAAGGAACTCATCAGCCGTTTTTAGGACAGTGAAAACAGCGGTGTACAGATGAGTAAATTGTGTGAAAAATACTGTTTTTTTTACACGTGAAACATGAACACATGTTATATTGCACACTGTAAACACAATCAAAGCTTAAAAAAACCCGAAGAACGGGACCTTTAAGACATGAATACATAAAACACTCAATTAAAATAGCACATATTTACATTTTTTCTTTTATCTGGAAGGCTAGAAATTGTCATTTGGTGTATGCAAAGGAACACATATATATATACACTCAAAAAATGCTGGGTTAAAAGCAACCCAAGTTGGATTGAAAAGGGACAAACTCAGCAATTGGGTTGTTTTAACCCAGCGGTTGGGTTAAATGTTTGCTTAAAACGACCCAATCGCTGGGTTAAAACCAAGTGGCAACCTCCCGCAGTTTCTCTTGAAGCCAATACGGAAGTGACTTAAACTGCAGTTCATCGACTGGCCGCAAGAGGCAGGCTCCAGAAGGAGCAGAATCTCATTGAGCCCCATGTTAAAATGCCCAACTTTACAGCAGAAAAACATATGTTGTTACAAATTGTGGTTTTGGTCTATACGGCTAATTTTGCCCTTCATTACAACTGTGAGGGGGTGAATTTTTGTATAACTCATTCGTTTCCATTTTATAAAGCCTTAAAGTCCTGCATAATTAAGGGCGTGGCCACTTTGAATGACAGGTGGATAGCCGCTTGTCTGCTGTCTGTTAGTCATCACGTCACCTCAGCTCCGCCCACGTCCCGCCTCTTTGCTAATTTTCTGTTATCCGGGAGTGATGTGCGATGACGCGCTGCTAAGATGGCAACGTCCAGCTCGTCCCTACTTTACGCTTCAAAACTGCTCTTCAGAATCCTATGGGTGACGTCACACACACTTCATCCTTATTTTTTTTTACAGTCTATGGTTAAAACAACCCAATTGCTTTTTGAGTATATATATATATATTAGGGGTGTAACGGTACACGTATTCGTATTGAAACGTTTCGGTACAGGGCTTCCGGTGCGGTGCACGCG